>JAQJVL010003706.1:0-56137 GCA_035578905.1 Stictocephala bisonia | reverse complement strand
TCCGAATTATAGTGTATATGTAATATTTAATTTATTTTTAAAAAACAGGCTAAAAATTCCAAGCAAATCTGTATTTTTGGGGTAAAATAGTGGATTATTCCTGAAATTTCAAAAAAAGTAGGAAAAGTAGGACATTGCTGAAAAAGTAGGACAAAGTAGGACATTTTTTGAAAAAGTAGGAAAAGTAGGAAAAGTAGGACAAGTGGAAGGCCTGCACTTCACTCAGTTGTCAGTTCGGAATCGGTTTATCTATACTCTGTGTGCATGGACTACACTACTGTTGTAAGCTTTTTAACTTGTTTTTCATGCATATATAACAGTGGTATATTTTACCATTGTTTCAACTACTGTACCGTACTTTCTTACTTTGAAACTATTGTACATCTTTATTGTAATAATTGAGTTTTTTAGGTACAATATACAATTTATTATGTAATTTAAGCATGTTTTTCAATTTAACTCCAGTAATCTGGCTTTTTCACTAATCTAACACATACTTAGTCTGAAGTGTATCAGATGAATGAGGGACTAACGTAATACCGATCTGTGTTTTAACACTGAAGGCTTTCCAAATACCAACATGAGTATAGTAAAAATACTTTATTCCATAATGTACAGATATAAACATTTGCAGTGTAACAGGTCCACCAAATTGATAGGCAAATTAATTAATTTAGATAAATAATAAATTATTATGTAGAAGAAAAGGAATATATTTAATTAAAATAGATGGAGAAGTTTCAAATCATATTAGAAAATTGTCGTGTGGAAAATAACCGTGGGACAGATGAGGCCCCAGCAATAAATCACAGTAAACAAAACTCTTTGTTCGAAACAGGATGGGTGGGCTCATTCCAAGAATTATCAAAACATGTGGGAACGTCTGAGACTAAACAGTCAACAAAGTTATGACGTAGCAGCGTGAGACAAGCATCGACATGTCGGTTGGGTATTTTCCATTGAACCCCACCATGTCACAAGTGACTGATGCGCAGTAAAATAACTCAGATGACGAGTTCTGAAACGAACCAATCAGAACGGGACATATGATTCCAAATTTGCCCGTAGGCCGCAGCAGCTGTCAAAACAGCTACATCGTGATATACCCAGAAGGGTTATAGTCGCGTACCCAAAGGAAGAAAGGCGGGAATCCGACGTCAACGGTTGAGGTGTGTTCCTCACCCCATTTGGCAAATACTTGGAGATCGACGAGGATCGTCCTCCACTGACACCACCGGCACCGGGCTACGTTTCCGGGAGAATGTGTTAAAACACTTGTGCGTTTTAAATGTGCTAACTAAAAGTTGTTGCTATGAATTAAAGTTTATATTACATTAAATTTCCGTTTCGTTGAGTAAACGATAGGACATGAGATGGATCCCATCATCATCCATAGTGATATAACTCAGATAAGTTGTTAGAATAAATTATTGATTAAAAGAAAAGTTAATAATGATTTTGTAAATCAAACTTAAATGATTTATTTAACTTAAAAGAAATTATCTAGTTTTAGATAATACAATTTTCAATCTTATTTTATTGTATTGCAAATACTAATAGAGTAACGTAATGATTTTGAATAATGTAAAATAAATTAAATTTCTTAAAGTAAAATTTGTTTGTGTACTATATAACTCCACCGATTTACCAATTTCAGACCCTGAGATTAAGTTTAAATAAAAAGAATCATGCCTTAAAATAAATTAAAATATATTTTTATTATTTAAAAAATAAAACACAAAGAATGAGTAAAGTAATGTATTAACCTTATCAAGGCAACATACCACAGATTGTCATCCAAAGTGGTAATAAATTATTAAGAGTAATCATTCTAATTCAATTAATTTTATTTAATTAATTGAAAAAATCAAATAAATGTAACGGCTTAAAAAGAGAGTTGTTGCAGATATAAAAAAGGCCAATGTTACAGATTGACGCCCAACGACGTGGAGCTATATAGTACAAGTATTAATTTATTCAAAAATATTATAAAAAATAATTTGTTAACAATTTATTAGAAAATTGCAACATATGTAAAATTTCATTTAAATTTAATTAAGTAATAGAAAATTTTTATAGATTGTATTTTGAACTCATTAAAATAGAATAATGTCAGAAGTAAGAATGATACAGAGCACTGAAAACGATTCAGATGACTCCGATGTGTCTTTGAGCATCATTAGGGAGTCTAACTCAAATAAAAATAAAGATAAATCTGATGAAGTTAGGCCAGAATTAAATAGAGAAGGTACATTGTCCAATATTATGGACATATTATTAAAAATAAATGCTAAACAAGATAATTTTGAAACTAAACTAAATGAAATAAACAATAAACATGATAACTTAGAAACTAAACTAAATAGTTGAAATGAAAGTATGAATACTAAATTTGACAAGATCAATAATGATATGGTAGAGATGAATAGAGAAAATAATGTAAAACTAGATGAGCTTAGGAGAGATATAAATGAAAGAATAGATAAGTTTGAAGATAAACTTATAAACAATAAAATCAAAGAAGTAAAAGTAGGTGCTAATAAAGTCAGTGAAATAAAGGAGGTTAGTGTTGTGAATGAAGTAGAAAACAAAGATAGGCAAGAACCCATCAAAGTAAATAATGATAAGGACAGTCTACTGTCCAATAAGATAGAGTTGCTGTTAGGAGTAAATAATGACATAAATACCAAGCTGGAGCAGATTAATGTTAAGCTAGGAGGATCAGGTAGTAAGATGAAAGAAATGGATAATAATAAGATAAACTTAAATGGTGAGGACAATATGAAAGTAGATTTGCTACTAAAAATAACAAATGAAATAAAAGCTAAACTTGATGAAATAAATGTAAGGTTAGATGAAAAAAGTGTTGAGGTAAAAGAAGTAAATAATGATGTAATAGATCTGAACAATGAATCTAATGTGAAAATAAATAAACACATAAAAGAAGTTGATGATAGGATAGGGAGTACTAAAGACAACTTTGTCAATAAAACCAAGAAAGTAAATGTAGACTTTGATGAGTACAGGTTAGAGGGATACTTAAAAGCAAATGCAATACCAGGTGAGATAGGCTATGAATTAAATAGTAAAATCAGTAGGCCTAAAATAAATGATGAAATGGAAAACCAGATAGGGTATCTAAACTCAGTGTTAGATAATAAAGTAGAACAAATAAATAAAACACTAGCACTTAGTAACTTTAATTTTGAAAGTGTTATAGATGACTTCAAATGTCAAGAAAATAAAAAACTAAAAACAATCAGTAATGGGTTAGAAGAACTGAATGAGTTCTTCAAGTTTGAGATGGAGATCATAAATAAATATTGGGGCCTAAATAAGCAGAAAGAAGTTGAAAATAATATGATGGGGGGTGAAAACTTTGATGTAGACATGGAGGACTTTGTAAACTATGTGATGAGATACTATAATATCTCATGCTTCTCAAACTTTAAGTATAAAAAGAAAAAAGTTAAACCAGTGTTCTCGGATAACTACATTTGCTCAGAAAACTAAACTATAAACTCAGCTGTTCACTAAAAAATACTTAGAAATAATAATAAATAAATAGTGATTGAAACAATATAACTTTAATGATAAGGGGGGTTGTATAAAAATAAATAAAGAAAGTGTTGAGATGATTATTTAAATGATAAAATACTTAAAGATGTCATTTAATAACAAACAAATAATAGGCCTAGTTAAAGAATTGTAATATTGACAATAAGATGAATTTGTAATTAAACAGGAGATTTAAAGATAACATTGAAATAATATGACATTCATGTTAAACTAAAATGATAAATAAATATCTTTAATGGCAAGAATGACTGTTAAAAGAAAAATATCTACAAATGTCATAATAGTAAATATATGGTAGGCCTAATTAAAAATTTGTGAAAATAATAATAACCAGAGAGTTGTTATTGAATATGAAAGACATTAAATGATTTAAATGTAACTTTGATAATAATAATGTGTAATAAATGAATATAACACTAATAATAAAATGATTTTTAGATGATGTTTTATAGTAGCTTGTTTCATAATCCATGAATGTTTATATTGAATATTTTAAAATAATAACCTGATAAATGAGTAAAACTAGAAAGAAGTATGGAGATTTACTAAAATATATTGTTGCCATAACCCATGTATACATAAATAAAATATGAACCAAATAATAATGCAATGACTAGGTTCACATAAAATGAAATAGGTAAGATAGGCCTATCTGGTAAAACTTTGTAGGATAACTGGTTAATACTAAACAATGTTCTAATGACTTGTCAATGTGTATGCTAAAAATGATTTAAATGATAATATGATATGACTCAAAGAAATGTTAGAACATGATGAAGTAAATAAAGTATAACGTAATACTTTGCTTTTGTGAATCTTGTGTGTTGACATTGAATACAATCCAAATACACACATTGTGTATACTCTGTTAAAATAATGAAAGGAGAATTTCTGTACAATACTGTGTTATTGTAATTTGTTTGTACTTACATTGATATGACTTAGTGAATATAACAAGAATAATTCAAGGATGTGTTTAACTAATATGATTGAAGGAGATGTTGAGAAATATTTTATTATAATAACTTGTTTCTGTTTATATTGAAAGTAATCAGATGAATGTAATTCTGATACTGAATAAGATGAGATGATACCTATGTTTGACTAAGATGTAAAGGATATTCTTTATAATACTTTTTTAATGCAACTTGTGTATGTTGATGTTGAAATAACTCAAGTATGTACATTGTATATGCTATTATAGATGTTTATGATGTTTAATCATCATAAGAATTTTATGAAGGGAGAATAGCCAGTGGTTAATAGCAGTACGATTCGAACATAATTACAACTAGTCACTTTCCAAATTCTAAATTCTTTAACGCCAAGTACTCTATTAATCACACAATGGCACAGTATACAGTTTCAGGTGTTGGTTAACCTTGACAATAGCGTCTAAAAACTAAAAGCTTACAGTGATCTGTAGCATGGCAAGTCCCCATTTACCAAAGTCATGTTATAGACACCAATAGATTAATAATTTTGAAATATAATATTGTAAAAATAGATTGAGACATTGTAGATGTGTTATTATAAATTTGTTAGTAAACTGTTGTACTAACATTGGTGTAGACAATGAGTGATAGAAATCACAATTTAATATGATTATAATGTAATGACAATGTTTGATGATAATATATTGCAAATGAATTTTATTTTGTCATTGATGCAAATAATAAGTGATAGAATTTAAAAAAGTTTAACATGAGTAAAACATAATTGAAAATATGAGTAATTAATTTTATGTCAACAATGAACAACCAATAATGAGTTATAAAAAATTTTCAAACTTAATAATGATAACTAACTTTGCATATGTCAGCTTGAAATATGTCAAAGCAATATTAGTAAATGTATGAATAATTAAAGTTTTGTATACAAGTAATATGTGTGTATACACAAGTAATAATCGACAATATGAAAGATGATTAAATATGAGTATGTTTAAATATTTGTAAACAATTTTTTACTTCAATTAATTGCTGATGCAATTAAAAACAGGCTATTTCTATAATTAACAGCCTGTGATTTAATTATGTTATATGTATTATTTAATGGAAAGGTTAATCAAAGTAGTCATGTGAATAAAAAGACTTTGTGCTGAAACAAACTTTCAGTGGAACTAGTTGAGACTGTTTTGGACATTAGGAACATTGTGAAAGACAGACACGCATGGACATGTGAATGGTGCTGTGCCACAGACGGGGGGATCCGGAGTGCCACGACACTACCGCGCCAGAGCCATGAAGTAGTTGAGCTGTCATCGCAGGGACACGCCGGATGATGACTCATCCTATTGACACGGCTCTACAACACTCCCATACACTAGGACAACGGCACATGCTCGAGAACAACAACTAGTGCATCAACCAGTTGGACATAAGACAATCTTTGTTCTGCTGTTTATAGTCTCTCGAGACCCATAGACTTGTGAATCAGATATTCACTGAACTTAATTGTGGTGTTCAAATATTTGAAACTTAAAATGATCATAAGTGCGAACCAGTGAAAAACTTTTCACGTGGACCATTTCCAGTTTTATAAAAGTGAGTGAATGTTTTTAAGCTTTGTCAAAATAAGCAATAACTTCTGAAGAAAACCAATATTCTACAAGAACAATTACAATGTTCCAGAACCCTGGCCCATACTTGAACACTATGGCATTGTAAATGAACTATCCCAAAGTGCGTGCAGTGACATCAGGCCCCACTGGCGTAGCAACAACTTGACAACATGTCCCAAAATAATAAATAAAAATAAAATATGATATAAATGTGTATGAAAAGATAATAGTAATGAATAGATAATATATAACAAGTAAATAACAAAACAAAAGTATAAATAATTCATAAATAATGAATCTTTGATAATGAAAGAATGACAATTGTATTCAAAAATAATCTTCTAATATGCATCAACAAATGTGTAGGAATAAATATTAATTCAAATAATACTTTAATTAATAGAAAAAAATTACAATAATTTTATAATAAAGTATAAAGCAATAAATAATAATAATAACTTGCATCAATGACAAAGAAATATGTAATGTATCTGTTGTTTATTAATAATGATAATACAAATTGCTCTTGTATTAAAATAGGATTTGATAAATCATTGAGATTAATCAGTATTTGTATATAATTTGATGACATGTGTACCATGTATTTCTGATATACAATAGATGGTTTTATTTGATAACTTTGATTCAGGACTAATGAATTCCATTCCAAGTAGACAATAAGTATAATATGATGACTTATTGAGTTAAAATACAATGATGTATTAATACAAGAATGTATTAAGTGATTTAATAATTAATTAATAATTATGAATGTACTTGAAAATTATTCGTAATTGATAACTGACCTGACAATGTAAAAACTTGTTAATATGTAATGATTGAAAATTCATTTAAAAATGTAAAGACTTGTATAAGATGTGATGATTTATTGAAGAATGTTAAAGATTGTATAATGGTTTGAGAATGTATTTGAAAATTTGATGATTGTTTAAGGACTGAGAATTTATTTGTAAAGTTAAAGAAGGTTTAAAGGAATGAAACAAGATTTTAGTATTTAAAGACGGATTAAGGGTTGAATATGAATACTTGCATTTAAAAATGGGTAATGGATTGAAAATGGATACTTGCATTTAAAGACGGTTTAAGGGTTGAATATGGATATTTGCATTTAAAGACGGATTAAAGGATTGATGTCAAAGTTGAAAATCTAAAGATGGTTAAAAGAATTGAAAATTCATTTGAAAAGTCTGATAGGGTATTGACAAAATGAATAATAGGTCAGTATAGGAAGATAAATAAAATGTTTAAATAAGTAAAAGATAATTCATTTGTGAATTGACAAGTAACATGACAGGATGTTGATGAAATACTTAAATAAATAAATGATGATTCATTTATAAATTGATGAACTATATAACATGTTATTGTGATGAATAGTCATATGATTTTAATGATGATGTTGAGATATGATAACTATAAGTAAGTGGATGATTAATTAATTTTGAAATGTAACCTAGTAATTGATGACTTATATTCTGTTGATTTTGATATATGACTTGTGTATTTTGATGGGTGATTTCATATTGTGGAATGAGTCATTGATTTTAAATAAGAACTTGTATAATTTCTGATAATGTATTGATCTTAGATTTATAATTTTTGAATTTGTACTAGCAAATGAAATAATTTGTCAGTGAAAACTAATCATTTAATAATTAAGAGGAAATCATAATTTAATGATTAATTAATTTTGATAAATACTTGTACATAACTTAAGGATGTATTAATTGTTGATGTATGAATTTCAATATGTAATGCATAAATTTTGTTTGACAATTTTTGATCCAAGACTGATGGATTTTTTTTTTTTTTTTTTTGATTGACAACTTGTAATAATTAAAAATATATTAACTTTTTATGAACAATTATGTACGATGAAATGAGCTGTTAAACTTTTGATTTATAAATTATAGAATTGTTAATTAACAATTTTGATTTATTGGATTATTGTTTGATAAATGTAACTTTTGAATTATTGATTTTTATTGATAACTGTGTAGGATGTGATGAATTTTTTGAATTTTTTAATCATGAATGACTAATTTGTAATTAATAATTTTATGATTTATTGAATTGTAATTAATTGAATTGTATTAATGATTTAAGGGACTTATTTTGATAAATATGGATTCTTAAATGTTGATAAGGAGATGATGATGTATTGCCATAGAATATGTAATCTGATATTGAATTATAGAATAATTAATGGGTTCAATTTACTAGATATAGTAAATATTGTAAGACTGAAACTTATCTGAGGAACAACCGACAATTTGGTGAATCGTGTTTAAAATCAAGATTTTTTGACTCGCGTTACTCACACATCGCAAAAAATCGGGGGGTACTGTAACAGGTCCACCAAATTGATAGGCAAATTAATTAATTTAGATAAATAATAAATTATTATGTAGAAGAAAAGGAATATATTTAATTAAAATAGATGGAGAAGTTTCAAATCATATTAGAAAATTGTCGTGTGGAAAATAACCGTGGGACAGATGAGGCCCCAGCAATAAATCACAGTAAACAAAACTCTTTGTTCGAAACAGGATGGGTGGGCTCATTCCAAGAATTATCAAAACATGTGGGAACGTCTGAGACTAAACAGTCAACAAAGTTATGACGTAGCAGCGTGAGACAAGCATCGACATGTCGGTTGGGTATTTTCCATTGAACCCCACCATGTCACAAGTGACTGATGCGCAGTAAAATAACTCAGATGACGAGTTCTGAAACGAACCAATCAGAACGGGACATATGATTCCAAATTTGCCCGTAGGCCGCAGCAGCTGTCAAAACAGCTACATCGTGATATACCCAGAAGGGTTATAGTCGCGTACCCAAAGGAAGAAAGGCGGGAATCCGACGTCAACGGTTGAGGTGTGTTCCTCACCCCATTTGGCAAATACTTGGAGATCGACGAGGATCGTCCTCCACTGACACCACCGGCACCGGGCTACGTTTCCGGGAGAATGTGTTAAAACACTTGTGCGTTTTAAATGTGCTAACTAAAAGTTGTTGCTATGAATTAAAGTTTATATTACATTAAATTTCCGTTTCGTTGAGTAAACGATAGGACATGAGATGGATCCCATCATCATCCATAGTGATATAACTCAGATAAGTTGTTAGAATAAATTATTGATTAAAAGAAAAGTTAATAATGATTTTGTAAATCAAACTTAAATGATTTATTTAACTTAAAAGAAATTATCTAGTTTTAGATAATACAATTTTCAATCTTATTTTATTGTATTGCAAATACTAATAGAGTAACGTAATGATTTTGAATAATGTAAAATAAATTAAATTTCTTAAAGTAAAATTTGTTTGTGTACTATATAACTCCACCGATTTACCAATTTCAGACCCTGAGATTAAGTTTAAATAAAAAGAATCATGCCTTAAAATAAATTAAAATATATTTTTATTATTTAAAAAATAAAACACAAAGAATGAGTAAAGTAATGTATTAACCTTATCAAGGCAACATACCACAGATTGTCATCCAAAGTGGTAATAAATTATTAAGAGTAATCATTCTAATTCAATTAATTTTATTTAATTAATTGAAAAAATCAAATAAATGTAACGGCTTAAAAAGAGAGTTGTTGCAGATATAAAAAAGGCCAATGTTACAGCAGAATGGCGTCAAAATAATAATAAGTATAAATTAAACAAAAGCATGATAATTAATTCAATAGGCATCTTTAAATTTATCCACTCATTAATTTTAAAGTTGAAGACCGTCAACAAATCCTTTTAGAGAATACAAAGGTTTGATAGTATATATATCATTTTAAATTATTTTTAAATGCATTTAAACTAGCTATTTTAAATTCATATGGTAAACTCTTGCAAAATTTAACTCCAGCATAAAGTGTTAATTTTATTTATTTTTTATTTTTTTCCTAACAAACATTATGTATAACCAAAGAAGGTTGGTCCTTGTACTATACAGTGTGATAATTTCTAAACAGTGTGATAATAATTATATTTCACTACAGAATTAGCTCAAAAATTTATGAAATATTTACTGTAAGTATAGCTAACTTAGAAAAGTAATTTCAATTTGAGTTTAATCATTTCAATTGGGTCAATCCGTATGAAGTGGTCCAATGATGGTTGCTTGACTATTTTTAATATTTACCATACTTATAAGAGGTATTTAAAATGATTTTTAAATAATCTTATCTTTTACTGTTTATGCATAGCGGCCATTTTTATTTACGAGAATCTTGCGATTTTTGGGTTTGTAGATATTAGCATTAAATTGATTATCACTGGATTGGATTACGCTAGAGCTTCCAAACCAACACCATTCTTTTCAGAAAGATCTCTTCTACAATACTTGTTATCTTCTTCATAGCTCTAAAAGCAAATTTGAACTCCCAAAATCGTCCCCAAAGTTTGATATTGAAAATTGGCAAATTTCACTGTTAGGAAGCTTTAAAAACAAAGAGGGGATGATTTATCACAGTTCAAACTTTTTGTTCTGTTGAAATTTTTAAAGTTAAAAGCTCTATATCTCTGGTGGGACATGATATAAAAATCTGATTTTTGCACAACATGTAAATATATATGGTGCTAAAGTAGTGTATAAATTTGAACTTTGATATTTGACTGTGAGCAAAGTTATGAATTTTCAAAAGTTAAGAAAAAAACTGATTTTCACCAATGTTCATATTATGCGAATTACTTAAATATGAAGGTGGTAATGGCCTATGTTTGATGAATTGCAGGTTTACTCTCAATACATGTACTTATATGTGTTTAAATATGACTACAATTTATTAAAAAAAACTTTTTAGCTTTTGTTCTAGTTTTTTAGACATAGTTTTAAATTGAAATTAAATTAATGAACTAAGTTTATGAAGGAATAAACCGAAAGTAGTTGTTATAATAATAAAAATTATTATTATAATATATTATTATAATAAATTAATAATAATAAAAAGCCTATTATAATAATAAAAATAACATCAATAAGAATACATAACAAAATCTATGTGATCCTCATCAGTGAGTCAGATCAGTAGACAAGTCTGCACAAGAGCCTTGTAGACAAGTCTTCACAGAAGCTCAGTGGACAAGTCTGCACAGGAGCTCAGTGGACAAGTCTATACTTGAATATGAACTCCCCTCTCCAATACCAGCCATATTTGCTCAGTCAGTCCAGATACTTCATAATGTGTGGTTGTGTGGGTTAAGATACTTTGAAGTTTTTTACTTTTAAGTGAGTGCAAATATTTGTTAATTGATTTAAATTTTAAAGTTTAGTTGTAAATTTAAAATTTAAAGTAATGTTGTAAATATTTCCCATCTTAACCTTTACGTACATGTTTTTATTATTACAACGGATGAACAGTGCTCTATTGGAAAATTAGTAAGTGAAGATTGTTACAAATCATTTTCTAAAACCCTGAAACATTTTAGTGAATTTGAAGAAAGTGTTCAAAATTTGTTTAAATTTAGAGCAAATTCTTCAATTTCAACAATATGTGAGTACCATGAAAAGAAATACATATTTAAATACAACCATATTTTTGGTAAATACTGCTGTGATCCATTAAAAGTTCATAAAAAGAATTTCTAAGGGCCTAAGAGAAATAAAACTTGATCACTTATCCCTAAACCCAAATGATTCTAAAACAAAACTTGAAATAATCCCTGGAAAATCTCTGCGCCCGAACTGTTTTTCAAAATTAACTACTGTTTCAAATCTAGAATCATCAGATACTTATGAAGGCTTGGCTGATGCCTATATTCCTCATGAAGAAGCTATACAAAAATTAGATTACGCTTGTTACAATTTAGATGTGTCTCCTTCTTCTAAAATAAGAAGACTGAGTAGTGAAAAAAGACAAGCAGCTATTGAGGGAAAAATTAAAAAATATCATAGAAGATAAGATAAAATTGGGAAACATCTTTCACATCAACACACCCCGACATTGCCAGTTCATCAAAAAATGAAGGGTCAGAATTATCAAACGCCGAGTATTATGATTTGATTGAAAAACTGAAAACTAAATTTTCATTAGCATCTAAAGAAGAACAAGTAAAAATACTAAGTTTAATACTTGACTCTTGGTCGAGACAAAAAATTGCTAGCGAGTTCAAAGTTTCGGACCGTTTAATTAAACTTACCAGAAGTTTAGTAAGAGAACAAGGTATTCTTCCAGTTTTAGGGAAAAAGAAAAGAGCAGGTGAAGTAACTATTGAAAAAGTCAAACAGTTTAATGAGATTGATGAAAATAGTAGAATGTGCCCAGGTAAGAAAGATTGTATTAAAGTAGTTATAAATGGCACTAAAGTAATTAAACAGAAACGCCTAGTACTGTCAAATCTAAATGAGCTGTATGTGGCTTTAAAAAATGCTTATCCAGACTGTCACAACATTGTGAACTGCGTCCAAAATGGTGTGTAATTGCTGGTTTTTCTGGAACGCATTCTGTATGTGTTTGCGTTTGCCACAAAAAGGGAAGCTTATGATAGCTGGTGCAATAATAAATGTTAATTATAAGGACCTACTTGATTTGTTAGTCTGTAATAAATGACTATGACTGCATGACATACTTGTGTAAGTTGCCCTGATAAAGAGGTACTTCTTCAAATACTCCATGAATCTGAAGAAGAAATGCCAGACAATGTGACATACAAGCAGTGGGTCAAAATGGACAGAGCGGAAAAGGTCACAATAGTAAAGTCTCAGTAGGAGTTCTTTTGAATCATTAGGATAATTTAATATAAATTAAAGATTAAACCTAAAAAAATTTGTTTCAATTAATGTAAATAATTCTTTTGATCCTTGCTTCTTACAAAACGATGGTCAGATGGAAGCAAATATCGCTGCATTGCCATAGGCATACTTAAATATAATATACGGTGCAACTGAAATTAAGTTTTAAAAAATTATTTTGAAGTGTTCCCCCACTGAATTTGATTTAGTTTACCTTCTAACATCATTGTACGATAATTAGATTATTATAGAACAGGGCTGAAATGTTTTTATACACAAAAAACACTGTCTAGGATCTAGAGTTAACATAACTAACCTATCAATACCCAACCTTGCACTATACTATCACAGTGTAAACTTACTGAAATCGGTACAATTCCAACGCTAACACGCTCATTTTTATGATCAGGACAAAATTCCACAGAGTAGGCCTACCCACATTGCTGTAATTACAGAAAAAAAATATTTTCCTTTATTCCTGTTTCATAATTTTTCCGGTTTTCCCTCTGAAAAAAAACTATCATACCTAAGGTTAGGCTTGTATTGTTTAGCCCAAATAAAATCAGTTGCTGGTTTTATACCAAATTACCAATAAGCTTGCATTAATGAATGAGGTAATTATTGGAAAGAGCACATTATTATGAATAGGCCTAATAAATTATACATTATAATGATAGTCTACTTCTACAATAATGGTATTGTAGCTTACAATAATTGCATCATAATGAATGTTACGTATGTATTAGGACACTTTCACGATATTCTGCCCCCTAATCATCCTCTTAGTAAATTACACGAAGACCTTACCTTTGAGCTTATCCCTGTCAAATTTGATACGATCGCCGACAGCATCAATAAGATTCTCATCTGCCATTATATAGGGTAATTATAAGGTAATGTGGTTATACCAAACGGGATGTCACACCTTACATTAGTTTAACTGCAATATTAAAAATTGTCCATGCGGCTTTAAAATAACTATACCTAGTTAAAAAAATTTGGAAGACGAACCGAATAATCTTATTTACTATTTAGTTTTGCCAAAGTCACTCCACAAATCCGCCACAAATTGAGCCAATCAGGCTCAATCCACAAATCCGCATTTACTGCATCACGCTACAGAAACAGATGGGAAACATCGGATGAAAAATACCGATTCCTCTAATCCTCTGGTTGTTGCTTCACAACCGATTTATCCGATGCTCGTATCCGATTCATCATATGAGATGGATGAAACCACAGTAACTAAAACCATAGACCTTCTATTATACCAGACAGTCCCATCCCAGCCAGAAAATTGAAGACAGTAAAAATCGGAGCGGAGGCAGAGCAACCTAGTAGGAACCACTACAAACAATTTTATACCCCCTGATTCATGCGACTCTACTGGCAATCTCGGAAATAAGACTTGTGACGTAATTTGATGATGTCATTCCCCCCCTCATGTCTCCAGGAGGCAATTACCTGCGGGGCGTGGGAACGGAAATAAAGCAAGTGAAGCCCAAACATTCAAACAGATTCTTCAACTGTGTCTCCATTTCAGTTAGCTTTGAAGGTTTTAATCTTGCAATATACACTGGGGCACTCAGTTCAGTACCTCAGAGAATTTTGACATCCTTTTTATATTTGTTTGGATAACACTGACGACCACCATGTTTCATGACTTAATTATTAAATTATTTCAGAAAATTAATTACTTTTTAAAAATACAAAACCAGCAATTAAACAAGAACTATAAAATATATAGAAAACAACTTTAAATTTAAAAGTTGTAGAGAATTGTATGCTCTATAAAACTATTCTTTCAAAATACTATTTCTTCCAGCCTGATAATTAAAAATAAGTGTTTATTCTGGGCACTGAAATGCTAATTTTTCACTTTTAAGCCCCATTGTAAAAAAACTATAATTCTTAAAAAATTTCTGGTAGATTTATTAATTACTTTGGTTATTTACAAAACTTTTTTACGCTGGTCAAACTTACCTGACCAAGAAATAAAAAAATTCCTCGCTTCTTGAAAATTTCATGTCGCGGATTTTTAATGAATTAAAATGAGGTTTTCATTTTAACGCTTGTATAAAATATCTGTCACAACCACGTTATAATAAACATTTACCATTATAATACTTGTTTCTTCCTGTAAAAAAATATATGCCACATGTGAACCTTAAATTTAGTTTTCTTGCTTCAACGAGCGTTGGAATCTGGTGGCAACAGATCTGTAACCCAGCTACTTGGAGAAAAAGTGTTTAGGAGATTGTAGGCGATAGGTTCCATGCTCGGTCCTCTTAATACCGACACGGCCTCCGCTTAACGGTTGCCATCGACGTGGACATTACAATAGAAGTCTGTGATGTCCATGTTGGATGGTAGTTAGAGTTCGAATTTTGTGTAGGGGAGAGAAATGAGTGTCAGATTTATCAGTTACCTGTAAATCAGACCAACACTACGTGGTTCGGAGTCTACATAAAGCTGTAGGTCCCTTAGTTGCCCTGTCTGTTGGGCTATTAATAAATTGCATACTTGGGAAAGTTAATGATTTTTTTTAACTGAACAAAGTTAATGTTAATACTCTAAAAACGTAACTAATTGAAGTTAAAAGTTAGAATAAATTTAAACTAACTGATTAAAGTTAAAGTATTAGAAAATTAACTGAAATTGAAAGTTAAAAGTTAGTTTTGGTACAGTAAAATATACATAAACAAATACTCAACCTGTATTATCTTTTATTATTTATAATATCTTAGATAAATAGGCCTATTTATAGTACATTATCATACAATACTATTAATTAGACTATAGCAATTTCTACAGTAATTTTTGTTATATAACTGTCCGAAATCTTACAAATTAAATATTTAATTTAATTTCTAAAATTATTAACAAAAACTGACATAAGTCTTTGAAATTAAAGTTTTACATTTTTAAGCTATACTTTGAAAAATCAATAACTATCTTATAGGAAATTCACGATAACAAAACTTTTTTTAATTGGCGCAGATAATAAGAAAGGCCAAATAATATCGTGACATGTTGACTCCAGGTGATTTTTATCAGGCGTGCGATGATAAGGAAGGGTCACTGATAAGAAAGTATGGGGATTAGCGGTAAAGAAAAACTGAACAAAATATACTCACTCTATATTAGATGTTTAAGTATTTGCCGTTCTGGGTGCATGTTTTATTCTTACTGAAATAAGTTAATTAAAAATTATGAAAACTATATAAATCATTAAAAAAATACAAAACTAATTAATTACCATTGATAATATTATTAATATTAAAGATAGTATTATCATTATCTTTTCTTTTCGACGGTGCCGATAGCAAAATAATGAAAACAGAACGAAATATAGCAATTGTTACTTGAAATATGTTCTGCAATCTTGAAGATAGTTTATTCTGTTGCGTGGTATCATATACTGGATTGAATTTACCTAGTAAGCCTAATTTAAAATAAAGTAAACGCTTGAGGAAATTTTGGATTGACTAACCATTTAAATGGTTTTTCCCGACTTCTTTTTAACAGGACAATTTGGATTTTATGTAATGATCAATTAATCAAGTATTGACAGCATTAACGTCAAAATGCAACTGATTTTCATAATTAATTATACAGATAGATGGGTAAATAGGTAAAATTACAGTATTAGAGTTTATGACAGATAAACAAGCTTAGGCCCAACACGTTGATTTAAAATTAAAACAAGATAACTAAATGACTATCTCAACTTTACCCCTAAACATAAACTAGTCAAGTTAAAAGATCATTTCAAGGACACAAGTCAATCCCACAACAATGGTATACTCGTTTGGTCCACCTTTTTTATTTATAAGGCAGTAAAATGTGAGTAAAGGGTAGGGGGTGCGTCTTCAAAACAGTGACCTTGCTTGTCGGTGACAATTGGGCGTCAGGATGAGGAAAACAATCGGTCTTTGACCTGAGTTTTAGATACTTTCTGCCCAGTCCACATTCCTCGGACCAAATTGCACCTTTTATCACATTTGAAAAACTAACTGAGTTACTTTAACCGTTAGCAAGATTTTCAACTAGTTAAAGTTAGAAGTTAAACATTACCAAAACTAACGAATAAGTTAAAAAGTTAATAGAAAAAGTAACGATTAAATTTAATCGTTAATCCCAAGTATGAAACTTGTCATTCTGAGGAATAGTTGAACTCAGTTAGTAACCAGACTACACTCATCCTACACACATATCATCATTCATATTCGCCTTAAAATACGCACAACGTTGTGTCGGTATCTCATTAAAGAATGTAAGAACGAAATCATGTTTTGTACGGCCGAGTCGCCTGTGTTTTTTGGCAAAATTTATATTTTCAATCGCTAAAATTAAACCCTATTTATTGGAAATGTAAAATCTTAGAATTTTTCTTGGGACGACATGATTATACCTTCCGTCCAAATTTCAAAATAGTACTTTTGTATTAATTTACCTTTTGTATAAGTAATTAGGTATGAAAATAAGGACACTGTAATTTTTATTATATAAACAGTAGGCCTAAGTATAATCAATTATAATAAAGATACAAGACAAAAATCTACAAATTATCTACAATATATACATTTTGTAGATAAAGATTTTAACCTTTAGTACGAAATGGCAAATGAGATTAATGCAATATACCATATATAAAATTATTCATGGTTGTATTTCACCATGAAAAACTACTTTATTATAGCAAGTCAAAGTTGAAGACAGCGTCAACATGTTGCATCTTTTAGATTACTCATGAACAATTTGATTATTCTTGAATAGTCTAAATGTTGGTGCATATTACTGTATTAGTATATGTATATAATATTATACAATACAAATTTTCATCTGTGACATGTTGTACAGGGTGCGGCAGCATAACTTCCTTTTTTCAAAACTCAATAAAAACTATTGTATGCATCGGAAAATATTTATTTATTTTTTATAATGTAGGTACATGTCTAAAGTTTTTATTTACATTGTTTTGAGGATCAAATCTGTTAGGTGACGTCCCTCATTCTCCATACGTTGCGTAAACCGATTTCTCGCGTTTGTCATGACTCTTGTTAGCATAGCAGGTGTTATGTCGGCAATTTCTTCTTGGATGTTGGTCCTCAAATCTTGTAGGGTTCTTGGACGGTTCACATAAACACGGGATTACAAAAAACCCCATAGAAAAAAATCACAAGGGGACAGATCGGGAGAGCGTGTCGGCCATTCCAAATCGCCTCTAATTGAGATAAGGCGCTCTGGAAAGTGTTCCCTCAAAACAGCCATCGATGCTCTTGAAGTGTGTGCTGTTGCACCGTCTTGTTGGAACCAAGTGTCCCCCAAATCCAAATCTTCTAGCCGTGGGAAAAAAATTCTGTAGCATATTTACATACCGGTCCGAATTCACTGTCATGTAACCTCATTTTCCTCAAAAAACCAGGGACCAATAATTCCAGCTGAGGAAATTGCACACCACACTGACTTTGGATGAATGCAGAGGCCTTTGATGCAATTCTCGATGGTTGGTGTCAGCCCAGTAGCGCATGTTTTGTTTGTTAACCGACCCACACAAATGAAAATGGGCTTCATCGCTAAAAAAACAATAGTACCCTCGGGAACGACATCAAGAAGAAGCTCACACGCGTTCATCCGAGAATTGAAGTCACGTTCTGAAAGTTCCTGCACTATCGCCATCTTATAGGGATGAAAATGAAGATCATCACGAAGAATTCTTCTCACAGAACGATCGGATAGTCCAAGGGCAGATGCGTGTTTGCGCGCAGAACGCCGTGGTGATCGCAACATTGACACTCTCACTGCTTCAATGTTCTCAGGTGATCTAACGGGCCGAGGGACTCCAGTTCTTCGTTTTGTCGCACTTGCAGTTTGTCTGAATGTAGTGACCCATGTAACAATTGATTTGCGGTCTGGGACGGGAGCCAACGGGGCTAAATTAAAGCGATTCCGAAATGCACGCTGTGTTGCAATAACCGAACATCCGCTTGAAAAGTAGGCCTCATCGGCAAAGGCACGCTCCTCACTATTCCAACGCATGATGGCGACTGAACCGTGTCGGGACAAAACTTTACAGTACCCCCTCTTGAACTAGACCGCTAGCGCTCCGCTATGACATCAACTAACTGAATGGCGCGCATTTAAAAAAAGGAAGTTATGCTGCCGCACCCTGTAGTTGTTTTGTGTGTGTGTCAGTGACGTCAGTCGATCCGTCTGAAGAGTGCGGGCATAGGAGCAATGAATACAAACTCTATTTTCGTCATTTTCGTTTTTATTCAACGTATTTTCTAGTAGGTATAGGCCTAATATTATTGTATTTGTTAAAAATTGTTTAGTCGTCTAGTATGAAATTTCATATTTATTTTTATTAAACATATTTTCTAGTAGGTATAATATTATTGTATTTGTAAAAAGTGTTTAGTCGTCGGTATGACATGTCATTTTCGTTTTTATTAAACGTATTTTCTAGTAGGTATAATATTATTGTATTTGTAAAATTGTTTAGTCGTCAGTATGACATTTCATATTTGTTTTTATTAAAAGTATTTTCTAGTAGGTATAATATTATTGTATTTGTAAAAAGTGTTTAGTCGTCAGTATGACATGTCATTTTTGTTTTTATTAAAAGTATTTTCTAGTAGCTATAATATTATTGTATTTGTAAAAAGTGTTTAGTCGTCAGTATGACATTTCATATTTGTTTTTATTAAACGTATTTTCTGGTAGGTATAATATTATTGTATTTGTAAAAAGTGTTTAGTCGCCAGTATGTATGAGTTGCTTCCAAACGTGCATCGCACTCCTTCTCTGGCCAGGGATAAATAGGGAAGGACGGCAACAGGGCGTATCGCATGCACTGTTCAATTTGGCAACGCAGCGTTGACGTAACGTGACGTAGTACGTGACGTAGTGCCTGACGTCTTTCCTAAGGAGGGTGGGTAGTGGGTTGAGGGGGGAGAGAGCCAACGCCAGCGCAGTCTGGTGAGGTCTCGAACAACTAGCCGACACGTTGAGCCAGAACTACGACCAGCTCGCCCGTATGATGGGACTGTCTGGTATAATAGAAGGTCTATGCTAAAACCATTGATTTTACAATACAGTAAAATGCTAAAACATACGGTACTGATACTACTGATAGCATAGACCTTCTATTATACTGAACTAGGGGGCACCCCTGCACGCTTCGCGTGCCAACCCCGTCGTCACTCGCTACGCTCGTGAGGTATGCTCGGCCTGCGGCCTCACCAAGACACTCTGCTACAGTCCCATTTTTGGATCTTGGCATGTTGCCTCGTGATTAAGATCGATCTACGACCTTACCAGGACTCTTAAGCAGTATTCTATGAACTATAAATTTAAAAAAAAAATACCTTTTTAGGAGGCATGTCATTAAAAGTAATCTGCAAAACAAAACAAAAAATTATTTATTTTTTATTTTCACGTTTCACCACATGTTTTAATTACCGAGGAAAAAGGTTAACACCAAATACAGATCACCTGATCAAGTAAAAGTAGTGTGTGCTACACTCTCAAGGTGAAATGTAGAACTACAATAAATCAAAACATATACAGTACTGTTGTTGTGAGAACTTCAATCTGCTTATGGCATGTGAAACTACATTAAACCACACAGTCATATGTTTTTTGTAAACAATTCAGATTCTCCATTTTAATAACATGGGATCTTTAGGAGCCCGTCGGGCGGAACCCTGTGGACGGATCTGCATCAAACTTCACAGAAACCATCTCGGGAGTATACAGGACAACATCCTAAAGTTTCATGGCGATCGGTTGGATGGTTTGGCAGCGCATAAATTTCAAACATATATATATATATATATATATATATATATATATATATATATATATATATATATATATATATATATATATATATATATACAAACATCCTCTTTTATAACTATAGATATAATAGAAAGTCAATGCTGATAGTTACATACCTGAATGAAAGCAGATTCGTCCATCATACAGTCATGCGTCACATGTAGTTTTTAAAATAATGAAGACGTTTTATGTTTATTACGACAAATAAAATATGTGACCTAACGAATTTTTGTAGTTCACACTTAAAATTAAACACAAAGTAATATTTTACAGTTTTGCACATTTTATAAACGTACAAAATGTTTTATTTCGAAGTAAAATCAAGCACTTAATGTGTATTTCAACTGTAAACCCTTGATATATGTTAATGTGGAACTGAAATGTTCACGTAATGTTCCATGTACGTAAAAAGTAAGTTATTTTTAAATAATATTATAATATTAAATTGTTATGCTAACATGAGCGTTCTTTAACATAGAACACTACGGAGTTTTTTCACGACAAGATATAATAATATAGATATACAAATGTTTAAGGGAAAAATAAGTAGTAAAGATGTACACGTTTGATTTTCACAAATTAATTAAATAACATTTTTAATTTGTTAAACACTATCAACTTAAAAATGTGTTGCTATCTGTAAAAAATATGTCTTAAATAGAAAATATTTAATAACGGCATTATTATCATGCGACTTAATAGCCCAGTGTGCCCGCTACAATACAGCCTGTAGAACGCCTGCAAACAACCAGGATTAGGCAAGAGGCCGCGTTCATTCAAGAATCGCTAAAACCATATAGTTCTCATTGTGCCAACTTTTGTCAGATAGAACTAAATGTCCCGATCTATAACTCCAAAGAATATACATATTGTTATCAAAATGTTCATTTAATTACTAAATATTAATGAATAGTATTAATGTAGTGAAAAAAAATCAAAATGTCAAAAACCCTCTGATTCTCACGTCACAATTTGTGAACATGTTTTGTTCCTATTTCAAAGTATTTGGCCTATGGCAATGAACTACTGTATTTTATTTCATTTGATTAGTACCTTTTGGAAAATTAAGAACCGTTGGTAGTTAAAAATAATGTAATTTACTTATATTTTTGTTTATAACTCTTAGAATTAAATTGTACAGATTATTTTCACGTTAACAGCTGGAACTTAACCGAAAATATTTGTTGTGGATGGATGATTGATAAATTGTCTTGTTTATGAACACACTGAAGTAATTTATTTATTATTGTTTGTCTGAACTGAATATAGTGAAAATTTAGTAGGTCTTATCATCGTATTGCCCATGATTGTAGTATAGTAAATATTAAAAAGGTACGTTTAGTTTGAAAATAAAGTATACACAAATATAGTCTTTTTTACAAATATAACTTGGTAGTCATAGGCCTATCTTAATTCCTGTAGACTATTTGATATGCATTGTGGTTCATTGTAGTTGTGTATGTATAGGCCTAGGGCTATAATTGTTTTTAATTCATTTTTTTCTCCTTTTCAAAATCTAAAATGGCCAACCCCAAAGCTGCTATTCAAAGAACTCGACCAAAACCACTTAAAACAGCGGTAACTATGCACTTTCTTGCCACCTCTGAAAATACGATTTCATGTTGAAAAAGAGGTGAAATGTGAGTTTATATCTCTTGAGGAGTTTGATTTAATCTGCAGAAAACTTGTTTTTTACTGAAAAAGTAGTTTTTTTATCTGTTAGTGGAAAAACCAACTTTTTTAAAAATCGTTATTTTTCGACAACTTTTTTTCATTTCTCATGTTTTTTATGTTGAACACAAATATATAACTGATTTTGTAGTAAAATTATTTTTTCAGCTCGAAAAATGCATTTTTTACTGACATAACCTAAATTATCTATTTTCTCAACAAAAATTCATAATTTGCGTTAAATTCAAGTGTTTGGCCTGCGTGACGGCCTGCCGGCCATCACTCCTGCGGCAATATAGGTGAATTCGGTTTTTGTGATTAATAGTTGTATATAATGATCGAGTAATGGCCACTAATCGCTATTCGCCGCAAAAGTAGTTTTAACGTTATATCTCAAAAAATAACTGTAATAGACCAAAATAGTTTTATTGTATTCAGCGCAAAAAAAACACATCTAAATAAAAAAATAGGATAAAAATATCATTTAAATTAATGGAAATATGACAAAAATACTAAAGGTTGTGACATTCGTTTTTCGAATTTTTCGGTAAAATACATGGATTCATTCATTTGTATTAAGTTCGGGTGTTTGACCACCATGACCGTCTGCTGGTCGTCACGCCGGTGGGAATATAAGTGAATACGATTTTCGTGATTAATAGTTGTTGTTTAAAATGATAGCGTAATGGCCGATAATCGTGTTTCGCCGCAAAAGTTTTTTTCCCATTATATCTCGAGAAATAATTGTAATAGACCAAAATAGGTTTCAAGTATGTAGGCTATTCAGTGCAAAAGAACACATCTAAATAAATTATGTAAATTATCTAAATCAATAACAACTACAGACTAACCCAAATAACAAGCAATATACATTTTGAATGATTACTATCATAATTAGAATATATAAATTACTCTAATTAATCAGCCTCACAAAAGACGCTTAAATCGTGAGTACACATTTTCACAATGAACATTTTATATTGTGAAAAGGAGAAAATTTAATTCAAAAGAAAATTTACACATATACATGATTCAAATGAGTTCATTCAGCCATTCAACAAAAAAACAAATTGTAACAGACTATGTCTAGGAGATCATAAATGCTAAAATAAATAAGATTATTATATAAAACAACATGCAATGGCAACATGAAAATATGTATTGTACATATATTAGGCATATAGCAAGCAACAGTACAAACACCAAAATTTCTATGGCATGCAATTTATGCACAAGCTACTTGGAAAACCATGCACTAACTACAAGAGATCAGAGAAAATACAAAAGTTTCTTACTTTGTAAGGCTACTTATGGTTTAATTTATTAATAATTTGCATTTACCCATAAATAATTGAGATGGGAGTGGTCTGCCTCCTCAAATTCTCTCAAACTATATAGGACTTATGGGTCATTATCAAAATACTTGCCACTTTAATGTCTTCAGTTTTCTATACATATATTTAGGTCTTTGGTAGGATGAATATGTCAAGTTTTTAGTCAGTAACTAGCTGAGTTTTAATGCTATAAACTGATATTTTTTTTATTGTGATATAAATTAAATTTGTTCTATAAATCAACTGGTTTGATTTTTTTACCATAAAAAATGTAATGTCCAAGCCCTCAATGTTTTGTTCAGTTCAATTATTGCAGGTTAATTTATAATACTTTAATTATGTTTTTGTATTTAATAAAATTTTACTTTATTATCAAATTAAATATGTCATTATTATTTTTATATTTACTTTTATCATATTAAAAAAAAATTAAATTATATCTGTCCTCAATGTTTCTCAGGAATGTTACCTCAGGAATGTTACCAACATTCTGCCCCTCTCTATTGTAATATTTGAGAAAGGAGGGGGAAGACTGGGTTGCCATCTTGATTCTAGTTGAACTGTGACAAGTTGTTTGTTGTTGCTATTGTTTTGGATGAAATATTCAAGAAAAACTATCTCACTATGGTAAGTACATCATTTCATTATCATGAATGTTACCACTATTTTTATAGTTTATGATTGATTAACTTAAGAAACAACAGAAGTATTTAAAAACACTATGGTTCTACTTGGTCAATCCTAACCTCACTTTTCAGTAGAAACAACATGAGGTCAGTATTGATTTATTTGTCTATGATTCTCAGGAATGTTACCACTCATGACTGTTACTGGTTAAAAGTAACATTCATGAGTGGCTGGGTAACATTCCTGAGGATTTATTATGAGAATTATTATTTATCAAATAGGGGGTAATAATAAGTTTTTCACTAAAGTTTGTATAGTTCTTTGATTATATTTAGGCTCTTTTTAGAATTAAATGACCTTGCTAAGGCTTGTTTTAAAGGTACCAGCAATTTAGGCCTAGCGTATGCACAGACCTAAATTCAATTAATGTAGGCTATAGGCCTAATTGATTAGAAAAAACAATAAGACTTGGTTTTGGCTGCACCATTGACATAATATTCTTTCACAGGCTAAGCTGACACCAGCTGAGAAACAGCGGCGATATCGCGAAAAGCGGAAGCAAGACAAAGAGCGTGACGCAGCATACAAGGAAAAAGAAAAGGAAAGGTAAATTAGATTTTGGTTTTCTAATGGAAAATTGCAAGGTTGAGCAGAACAATATTTAGGACTAAAATTTCCTTTTGATTCAATGATAGGACCAACAGAATAAAAAAAAGATGTTAATGAGATTTATTCCAGAGATGCTATGCAAGTCCTTTTAGGCCTATCTCAATTCACTTGACACATTCACTGCATCAAGCATGTTTCAACATAAAAATTGCATTTGATACTATATTATTTAAAGTTGTATTGAACTGACAATCTGAGCACTGAATGTGAAATATGCACTTAGCCATATTTTTGACATATTTAGGCCAAAGTGAAAGTTTTTGACACAAGGTTCAGGAAGACTATTAGTTTTTTATTGTTTAATCCCCAACTTTTTTCTGACCTTTCCAGGCCAGTAGATGTTGTATGTTGTGCTTTGATAAATACTTAACTAACAAGATATGTCAACCAGCACTTTTCTGTTTCAGAAATGAAAAGCGGAAGAAAATATCTGATCTGGCACCTCGAGAGCAACGTGCTAGACGAAAATCATGGCGCGAATGGGATTCAACAAGAAGAAATAAATTGAAGAGGCTTGGAGACGTGTTGACACCACCTTCATCTCCCCTCTCTCAAGCTAGTGGTGATGCAAAACGAGGAAGGAAGGTCTTGTTAAGAAATAGAGCTAAATGCTACAGAGAAAATGTGAAACTTAAGGATAAAATATTAAAAATAAATGAAAAACTAGCTCTGGAAAAAGGAAGACATGGAAATTGACAAAAAGGTTACAGAGAGCCCAAAACAAGGAAACCTTTACAACAATGACCACACCAGAAAATGAACTCACTCCAAAATCTAAAACTAAAAAACTCCTTTCGTCAATTGATGGGAACAATAAAACACTGAAGAAAAGAAATATCATGAATTCAAAAGTTGCCAGAACTTTAGTTTTCCACAATGCTCTTGTCTCATCCATTAAAAAAGCTTATCAGAGTGAAAAGAAACTAAAACATAAAAGGATAATAAGTTCAGTTATCATGTCAACTCAAATGAGAAAATACAGGTTGCAAAATCTTTCTAGCAGAGCACTGGGCTTCGCGGCCAAAAAGCGAATCATAGCTGGTGAAATGAGAAAGCAAAACTTGCTAAAGGCGAAAATTCAGAGCTATTTTCTAAGAAGATGACGGAGAGGTGAAAGTTACTTTTTTCAAAGTTGTTTCTGGGCACAAGGGAACACTTTTTAAAATTGATGAAACGGACACTAGCTATGTTAATTTTGATCAAATCTTAGGCATTCTACCTAATCCTCAAATTGTTCTTAAAGGAGATAGAATCTTTTATCAATTTGAAAAAGCTGTTGATGTGTTTGAGAAAAGCTAATATTTTGTAGAAAAACTCCACTTTTCATGGTTATAACTCAATAAAGTAATTTTTCTTCGTTATTCAGAGTTTTAATGAATTTCCAAAAGTGTTTCTTCCAATACAATGAAAATTACTCATGAATGTTACTTCATCTCATGAGTGTTACTCGATCTCATGAATGTTACCCATACATAAATTAAATCTCTACACGGTAAAATCAAAAGGAAACCCCTTATATACGAAGGAGTACACTCATTTTAAGAGTATACCTTAACTAAAAAAAAAGAAAATAAGTAAATGTTCAGCTCTCTGCCTAAAATAAGTAACAAATAACATGAAATTTGTTCATGAAGTAACATTCATGAGGTAAAATGTTACATAAAACTGTTACAGGTAAAATAATTTGGTAATATTTGTCAATGGGATATTCTATTTTCTGTGTAAATGACAGTTCATTGCCATTTTTCCCAATATCTTTAAATGAAATAGTTTTATTATAAAACAAAAAATGGTAACATTCATGAGAAAATTCCTGACTCAATTGTAAACTTTAAAAAATTGCAGCTGAACATGAACTTTGATTCGTGCAAACATTTTATGTTTTAAACCTTAAAGGTTTACGGTTATGTTGCTCAAGGTATTATATCAAAATAATGACGAAAAATTTTTCCTATCATGTTAGTTCCCATTCTGTTGAAATGGCAACTGTTTTGATAATGACCCTTATATATATATATATATATATATATATATATATATATATATATATATATATATAAACTTTTTGGTCATTTTCATACTTGAAAATGACCAAAAAGTTGAAACATGTTGTGTATTGAGTTTTAATAAAAAATATAAAAAGGGTACTCAGTTTTTTAATTTTATTACATCCTAATATATATATATATATATATATATATATATATATATATATATATATATTCTCCAGAAGCCAGAACCTCATAACCTGAGCAAACTTTGCTTTGGGCAAAGATCTTACTTCATGCGGTAGTGTATTAAAATACCTTGTATCTGTAACAGAATAGCAATTTTGAGTTTACTAAGTCTGTATCTATTTGTAAATAGATTGGAGTTATTTCTTGTTAAATAACTATGCACATGCTGATTTTTGACCAAATTTGGTTCTATATTCTTAATTTCTATCAGGTGATGAAAATTATTTAAATTATGAACAGTAAATATCTTATGCAAGCAAAATAGTAGTCTGCAATGTTCCAGCCAACCTGCACTATTTAAGATTCTAATGGCTCTCTTCTGCAAAAGTAGCAGCGTATGTGTACCTGAGGAGTTCCCCCACAGTCTAATCTCGTAAGTTATATGGTAGTGGAAAAACGCATAATAGGCTGCTTTAAGAAAATCATTTGGCAGCTTACTCTTTAACCTTCTTAGTAAATATAATATTAATCTAAGATATTTACATGCCCATTCCAAACAAGCTTCTTATCTAAGTTAAAACCTAAGAGCTTAACAGAGCTTTGCTAAATCTGCTAAGATCGACTGGCTTACATCAAAAGTTTCTATTTATATAGTTTGCTACTACAACCCTAGATGTTTCATGACAGAAAGAAGACTTAACACACAGATCAGAGATATTACTAAAACAAGTCAACTCTGTGTTAGTCATCCAATGCTCAGAGATGCAAAGTATGTCTAGCTTACCTGTCTCACAGAGAAATTCAAGTTCGGGTAACTTGTTTCGTAAACACTGATTATTTATTGTGCAAAAATATATAGCACTGAGAGAGGACTTCTTTGGCATGAAAAATTATTGCAATGATCCAAAGAACATATTCAATACTGTACTCAAATCAACATGAAAAAAATAAGAGAAATTAAAAAAACATACCCTATTAATTATAACTAACCCATCTACTAATTTAATAATATGTTATTTACAATTGTTTTATTTTTATTATAGTTTATGTCTTCTAACTAGTTTACATTTCATATATGTGTACTCTAAAATTGGCCTAAGAGGCGAAGCCAATTAATTAGTATTTTATTACATAAAATGAATATATTAAAAGTATTGTTCAATTTAAAATAGTACTGTATTAATTTAGCCCTAAATTGTGAAGTTTGGATGGGTTATATAGTGGTTTAGTGTCAGTTAAGTGAAATGTTTTAACTTTCTTAACACTACATAGATATTTATGTGCTTTTGTAAAACTGATGACTGAAACTGTGGTAAAGTTCTCAACAATCAAATTTAATTTTCTAGAGAGATAATATTTTATTTAACCCTTTCAGTGCCAACGTCCGATTTTTCGAACGTAGAATAATCATAACTAAATTGCCAGCGTCCGAAAAATCGGATGTTGGCTATTTAGTGCTAAATTGCCAGCGTCCGATTTTTCGGACGTTTTGTAAAAAAAAACAATTAATACAAAAA
This sequence comes from Stictocephala bisonia, assembly GCA_035578905.1. Lineage (NCBI taxonomy): Eukaryota > Metazoa > Arthropoda > Insecta > Hemiptera > Membracidae > Stictocephala > Stictocephala bisonia. The sequence continues at coordinate 27,392 of JAQJVL010003706.1, read as the reverse complement.
TTATCTGAAATTAACATATGTTTACTGTTTTTTAATCAAGATAAAACAATCTTTACGATGATTAAATTATATAGTGTCTAGGTAATATGACGTCGTCGTAGTTCGATTTTGAAGTTGGAACACCTGACTCCAACCAGTAGTCAGTAGTCAGATGGCGCCAGTTGTGTTGCTTAGTTACTGTCAGTGTTTAGTGTGTTTTGTTTACTGTGTGCGTTGTTTTAGTGATTTATTTTTAGTAAATTGTTTTTATATGTAATAATAAGTAGATATGAAGAGATCTCTGTCACCAGTTAGTGACAATACAATTCTTAGAATTGAGGAAAATAAAGACTATCTCAGTGACAGTTTCTTGAGTGACATTGAAGATAATGTAAACAAATCTATTTTTTATGTCATCCACATTTTTTTAGCTATCAACTTGAAATTTGGTTTACATGTACATAAATAAGTGGAGAACATGATAAAATGAAGGATATTCCATTTAATAATAATTTTCTATACTTTAATGCATTTCAAACAGAAAAGTGTTTTAATTTAAAAAATTTTAATATATGTATATTTTTTTAATATTATACATAAAAATATTAGGAAAATTAATCACATCTTTAAATAATGGATCTCCTTAGTAACAAAACAAAAAAAGAATTATTAAATTATTATTTTAAATAACGATTTACAAAACTTTTTCGAAAACTCTGCAAAATATGGCAAAACAGCCTGGCACTTTAGGGACAAAATAGTGAGTCAAGGCCTGGCAACTTAGAGCAAATTTACAAAATTTTGCTTGTCACTTTTGGGGGGTTAATAATATTAAATGTACAGCTAGAAAATATAACCTATCAGCTACTGATATAACAAATAAAGAAATAAATATTTTCTAGAATATTCCAGTAGAGAAAATTTATAGATCAGATCAAATAATAATTTGTAAACATTAGTCAACAGCTGATATTGACATTTATATTTTGACAAAATAGGGTTAAGAGTCTGAGAAATCAAGTGATAATAAGCTTCATGCCTGTGCTGTACATTACTTCAAATAACTGATGCAATATGCAGCTTTTATGTGAAGATATTGTACAGGCAATTAGCTCAGTTGGTAGTGTTGAACTTTGATAGCTGCAAGGAAGCTTGATCTATCCCCATAAGGATCTGGCTAATTATTTGCTTCTTTGAATCAATTTTACAATTGCTTACAAAATATTTTAATGTCATATAATTATTAGTATATTATTACTATATAACAAATTTTGCAGTAAATTAATTTTATTAATGTTTAAATTATAAAGCCTGGAATTGAATAAACAAATATATGAATAAATCCAAACATTAAAAATGAAATATTTTGTACTGAAGACAATCAGCTTTTGCTCCCTAGGAGTTGGTACATGAAGAAATAACATTGAATGCAGGTCTACATATTATTAAGTGTTACAATAATTTTATAATTATTTATAAATATCTATAAGTTCTCCATTTGAGATGAATGGGAGTATTGTAACACTGGAGGGAATTGTAATTTAGTCTATTGACAGTCAAAGCAATATGGTAGATTTCATAGCTGCTACTGTATATGTTAGGAAATAAATAAAATAAAATTTAACTTTCCAAATATAGACCTGAAAGAGTTAGTCAGGGAGCTAGCTTCGTTTATAAAATATTGTGATACTATCCTAGTGAATAATGAGGAAAAAATAAGAGGCTTAATCTATCCCTAAAAGATACTGCTGACTTAGTCTACCAACTGGAAACCGAAAAGAAAAACAGAGAACTTGAGTTTAACCGATGAATGAAGAAATCAAACTAAAACAAAACTTAATTACCTTAAACACAACATTGAAACTAGTGTACAGAATTATCTGTCATTAATTTTAGAAAATAATAAGCTGTAAAAAGAAATAACAAGAATATCACAAATAAATTATTCTTTAGGGAAACAAATGTAAGTAAGGATTCTCCTTTAAATCATTTGAAGGCTAACTTTGATGTACTAAAGATATTTTAAGACTGGAGTCTAAGTCATGGAATAAAGATAAATGGGTAGATGACATGTTTTGACTGCTTATTTTTCTGCTATGGAGGAAAGCATTCAGGGTAGTGATATTTTATTCTTGGGCCCTTCGTGACTCTCACTATTAGGTTTTCAAATGCAGCAACACATATGGAGAGCTTAAATTTAACATCCTATCATAGATGCAAATATGTATTTCTCTGCCTTAGTGATTTTTCAGTTGCTGGGGATGATGGTGGCTCCAACTGGAGCTTGCTGTTTTTTGACAAAACCAGCATTAAAGCATAAAACTTTGTCTCAATGAGCCCTATGAATAAATCAACAGTTATTATAGTTGCAAATAATCTTGGAATAGGACCTGATGATGTAACTGAAATGCCTTGCGTTCAAAAACAGCAAACCTTTGAGTGTGGAATTCATGTTCTGGCTAATACTAAATACATTGCCAACCACTACTGTGCCAAAAATGCAACAAATGTTTCCTTTATAGATTGCTTTTTGGGTACTGTGACATCAACATCAGAATTAGCATGTAGCACAACTTTATCTGCCGAAACATCAGACAGAAAACTTAAAAAAACAACTAATTAACACTGCATTAAACAAGTAGCAAAGAATCAAACACAAAAAAGTAAAGAATAGGCACACAGTAAATGACCCTATGCCAACTGTAACTACAAAGAATAGATTTCTTGATTTAGAGAAACTAACAGATAAAGAATGCTGTGAACAAAACTTACAAACTGTGTCATCTAAGAGTATCCTAAAACAGAAGGAAAGATTCTTATATAAGGAAAAACAATCCGCACGGCCGAAACCAGCCGTCATCATTGAAGAATATTAACAAGAAATTAATCGTTGCCAGTGATAGTCAGGGAAGAGATCTTCATTTACATCCCCCCAACATAAGCTGTAGTAAATTTAAAATACTTAACCATTGTCAGCCAGGTGCTCCATTGCAGCCTATTGTAAGTTCTATCATAGATTCACATGATTTCCAGTTGCTCTCAAAGAAGGATTATGTTGTCCTTATTGGAGGGACCAATGAAATGAAAAATGCCTTTAGTTATGTGGTGAAGTTAGGACTATTTAGTCCTCTCTACCACTTAACCACATTATGTCGCTAACAAACTGTCAGTTGATTTCTAACAAATGTGAGGTATTTCTCAAGTACTTAAAAATGCATCTACTATACTTTAACCATACCAATTTTATATTTTCAACTGTACTCTATAGATACGAGCTTGATGCACAAAGTCCTGAAAATGAATTGATAAAGAAAGTTAACTCAATTATACGAGATTTAGCCTATGAACATGGCCATGTCCAAATTCTTGACATATATCTTTTTCAAAGTAAGTATCACACAAAACAAGGTTTACATCTGAATAAGAGTCCTTTGTCCGTAATCTGACTCTTAAAAATGTATCTAATCCAGTTGCTATAGTTGAGAAAGACATGTTTGAGGTTTTTGATGAGCTTGGTAGAGATGCACCTGTAGCTTTTGGTCATTGTATCACTGGGGACTTTGGAGATAAGAGACATATGAGTCATGGGGTTGCTGATATTTTATTTGGACTACCTACAACTTTGGTTCTTTTTTTCTTACCTACAACTTTAAGAATTTAACCATCTTAAAATGGTTTATTATAATTTTTTAAAATTCTGACTTAGTATATGGCATTGAATTATGGGGTAATACATTTAAAAAGAACATTAAAAGAATTTTGTTAATTAAAAAAAGGCAATACATTATATATCTCATATTGGTTACAACGATTCCTGCAAACATTTTAAATACCTCAGAATTATGAGATTACCTTGCTTGGTTGTGTACAAAACCTTGCTTGGAATTGCTGCATCAAATAAGATTACTAATCAAGATATACACTGTTATAATACTCATGATGATGTATCATAACATATTTTAACTGAAAATGTTATTCATTATATTAATTATTATTTGTAAGTTTTATATATTTATATTTTCTTTCCAGAAAATAGAAACCACACAATGGGAGATTATCAGCCCTTAAGATCTGAAGATATCCATGGAATTATGACTGCACCCACCCAGAACAAGCCTACTGTATACTACACTAAACCCATGTCATCTCTTCGAAAGTTCGCCTTTGGTTGTTCAATTCTAGTTTGCTTTCTAACAATTGTTGTATTCTTGTGGGTCATACCTTGTGACTGGTCTAAGTGTCCGGCTACAAATCACCATCCATCAATTATGTCTTGGGATCGTTCAATTGAAGGACTGGGTAATAACATTTGATAAATCTTAATCTTTAATGCAAGACATTAACCTTAAAATTGCACATATAAACATGAGTATTACACAAATTTATCAAATACATTTAAAATGTGAATGAATGGTCCACATTTTGTAAGAAGTAAAGCTTCCTGTAGAAATAAATTTTCCTGTAGAAGTCGTAATTAATTTGTGTACACGTCCGTAGCACTCATTTGGTACAACCTTTGTATCACTCCTAATGGCAATTTTCACTTGTATAGTACAGCAGGTGTACCAGTGTAGTGGTTGACTCTTTGACTTGATCCACTTGTGATCACAGACATTGTAGACTGAAAGTGGTAGATCCACGTTTACAGAAAATCAAATGTTTGGTTATAACTGCAATTTTTTCATATACTTAGAAATTTTTTTGCCACACCACAGATCCTTAAATTTTGCTCCTCTTCGATATTCTAAAAAATAATTGTTTATACGATTTCAACTAATTAATCATTCTGTAATATAAAATATGTTAGTAGTGTAAATTAGGAAGTTCTTAAAGAGTGAGCAACATAATTGATTGAAGCAATGTTTTGGTAATAGTTTTGAGCGGTAAATGAGAGATGAGAAAATTAAATAATTATATCTAAATTTATTCGAAGGACCCGGGAATTTTATATTAAAAACGCCCAAAAAGTTAATGTCTATGGGACAAAATGTCGAGCAATTTTCTGATGTTTACAAAATAAATAATATCACACACATAAAAATGATGAAAACAGTACCTTGTCCAATATTCCAATTAGGTGAGGGAAGGTCCGAAGACAACTGTTGGTGAGGTGGTAGCGAGGTCCACCAATGTCCTGGTACAAAGTAGAGAAACGCCAACGAGCGACAGTTCTCACTTCATTTCACCTTCTTGACCCGAATCACGGTAGAACGCTTTTCGCAAAGTTCATCTGCCACGGAAGCGCGCACAAAGGAAGTTCTAGAAGATCTTGAAGCACAGACAATGGCGGGAGTTCACACAAGAAATTAAATGTACAAAATATCACACAAAAAATATTAAAAGACGTTTAAGAGTGGTTAACAGAGATTTAGAGAAACAATATAGCGAAAGCACGAGGCAGAGGGCCTCCAAAAGAGTATATGAGAGAAGTGCGCTGTGAGAGGGACGTTACAAGACAGAGTGGTGTGGCGTAAACCCCGCGTGGTGCAAAACGTTTTTAGAACAGTGCATTCCAACCAATCAGATTTCAAGACGACTGACTACGTCATATCGCCTGATTTATATCGCTTTTAGAAAGCGTTATCCCCCTCTCTCTCTCTCTCTGTTGAGATATTTCAAATTAAAAAATAATACAACTTAAAATGCGCTCTTGGCTTAAAAACTATTTCTTAATGCTAAAGTGCTAACACATTAAATGCTATTATAAAACTTAAAATATAAGTACTGAACATTCCGGCCCCCTTGAAGCATTGTAGGCTTCAACAACAAAGTCACACAATAGAAAATCACACCACACAGTTTTTAGAGATTGGGGCACGGAACTAGAAAGGAGATTTTAGTCTGTGGGCAGAGGAAACACCTTTACCACTGGTCTAGTAAGGTGTCCATTTGGAGTGCGTAAGTCCACCACGCGCACAACACCATCAGTCCCTGGGTGTACGGCGGTAACACGAGCCAGAGGCCACGAGAGGGGCGGAGAGTTCTGGTGCACTAGCACGAGATCACCAACTTTGATATTCTCGCGTGGTTGGGTCCACTTATAACGTTGCTGGAGCGTATGCAAGTATTCCAGCTGCCATCGTTTCCAGATGCTTTGATGAAGAGCTTGAACCAACTGCCAATGTCGTAGGCGGTTGTCCGGTGCGTCGAGGAGGTCGGGTTCCGGGACCGACGCTAGGGGGGCACCAATCAAGAAGTGTCCCGGAGTGAGGGCAGAGAAGTCAGCAGGATCGCTGGAGAGTGGAGTGAGTGGCCGCGAGTTTAGCATGGCCTCTATCTGAGTGACGAGTGTCATAAATTCTGGCAGTGTCAGGATGTGGTCTCCCATGACACGACGCAAGTGGTGTTTGGTGCTTTTCACAGCGTTCTCCCATAATCCACCTTGGTGGGGAGCAGCAGGAGGGTTGAACTTGAAGTCGATACCTCGAGGAGTATTGAAGTGAAGCAACCTTTTCTGCGAATCGGTTGAGAACAATGTTTCCTTTAAGGTATTTTGAAGGGCGTTATCAGCACCGACATAGTTCGTACCACAATCGGAAAACAATTGAACACACAGACCTCGTCGAGATACAAAGCGCGTGAGTGCTGCAATAAAGGCGTCGGTGGTCAAGTCTGTCACCACTTCAAGATGCACAGCCTTTGTGACCATACACACAAATACACAAATATACACCTTTATGTGTCGAATGCCACGGAGATTTAACACCTTTGCGTTGAATGGTCCACAGAAGTCTGTTCCAGTGGACAAGAATGGTCAAGCGGGAGTCACTCGTGACGGAGGGAGGTCGCCCATTAGTGGGGCTTGATTTCGTGGCTTGTTTCTAAAACATGTTAGACATTGGAAAATGCGTGAGCGTATAACGCTCCTCGCGCGGAGAATCCACACGAATTGGGATAACAGAGACTGTGTTAGCTGTGGTCCAGCATGGAGATTTGAGCGGTGGTGATGATCCACAATGAGGTTTACAACATGATGTTTCTTGGGTAGAAGAACTGGATGACGGACATCGTGTGACAGGGAAGAACGGTTGAGACGCCCACCAACACGTAGAATGCCTTGCGTATCCAGAAACGGTTTCAGGCGCTGAAGTCTTGTTGAGCAGGGACGCCCAGAGCGTAGTGACGAGATGTCGTCTGCAAATGCAGATTGCTGGACGAGGCCGAAGATCTTGAGTTTAGCTGTGGAGATCTCGGATGGGGAGAGATGTCCCTTGAGACGATTAGCGCTACGGCAGTTGTGTACGAAGCGCAGAACTAGAGCAAAAATTCGCTCAAGTTTGTCCCACGACGAGAAATTCGTCAGAAGGTCCCAGTCCTTCTGCGGAACGGCAGTTAGGACGACTAGTGGAGTCTTCTTCAGTTCATCGGACGATGAGAGGTTCACAGGGATGAACTGCTTAGAGGGCCAGTCCTGTTGAGGGAGGCTGAGCCACGATGGTCCCGTCCACCAGAGAGTGTGGTTCCTTAGCTGGGAGGCAGAAATGCCCCGTGATGCGCAGTCTGCTGGGTTGTCAGTTCCTGCTATATGTCGCCATGAGTCGGGTGATACGAGTTCTTGGATCTGGGAAACTCGGTTTGAAACATATGTATTAAGCCTATAAGGCGGAGTTCGTAGCCATGTGAGTACTACTGTTGAGTCACACCATAAAAAGGTGGTTTGAGGGGTGATTGTCTCCTTAAATATTGACTGACAATGAGTTGTTATCTTAGCGAGCAGATGCGCTCTGCAAAGCTCGAGACGCGGAAGTGTCACTCGTTTTAGAGGAGCGACGCGAGTTTTCGCCATTATGGGGCGAATGATGACGTCACCTGTCGAAAGCTGGCAGCGGAAATACAACACCGCACTATATCCACTTTCTGACGCATCAGAGAATCCATGGAGTTCGACGACGCAAGAGAGTGAGAGTGGAAATGCTCGAGGAATTGAGACATGCACTATGTGCTGCGCGTCAGTGATGAATGAGTGCCATTTTTCGGCAAGTTCGGATGGCAAGGGTTCATCCCAAGACAGACCTGTGGTCCAGAGGAGTTGCATAAAGCATTTTGCTTGCATTATGCAAGGAGAGAGAAATCCACAGGGATCATATATCTTGGCTATTAAGCTCAAGACAGAGCATTTGGTCGGGCGCTCGTCAGGCGGTATGTTAAGAGAGTATGTGAAACAATCTGTGGTAGGCGACCAATGTAAACCAAGGATAGAGAACTGCGGAGATAGAGATTCTTGCAGAAACACTGGAGACTCACGATGTCCTTCCGGCAGAGCTTGGAGTAGACGAGTAGAGTTAGAGACCCACTTCCGGAGTTCGAAACCTCCTTGACGCAGTAGACGGATGAGCTGCTCCTGCAATTCTAAGGCCGCTTCCTCTGTGTCCGCACCGGAGATGATGTCGTCCACGTAGGTCTGAGTCCTCAGCACGCATGCAGCGGAGGGGAAGTTCCCACCGTCGTCGTCTGCAAGCTGGTGCAGAGTCTTGATCGCCAAGTAGGGAGAGGTATTCATGCCGTAAGTAACAGTGTTCAACTGATAAGTTGAGAGAGGATCCTTGGGATGGTCACGCCATAAGATAAGTTGAAATTTCCGGTCATCTGGATGTACTCGGATTTGCCGATACATCTGACGGATGTCACAGCAAAAAACAATATTGTGACGCCTGAAGTGAAGTAGTATATCACAAATATTTGTTTGGAGTTTGCGCCCGGTCAATAAGACATCGTTGAGAGAAACACCAGTACTGGTCTTGCAACTCGCATCAAAGACAGTACGGAGTTTTGTGGTGGAACTATTTTCCTTTAGCACCCCATGGTGGGGGAGGAAATAGTGTGGCTTAGTTAGATCAGGATTTTGAACTTTGGCCATGTGGTCGAGAGATTGATATTCACTTATAAAATCGTGATAGAGTTGAGAAAAGTGAGGTTGAGCGTTTAATTTCCGCTCGAGAGAATAAAATCGACGCTCAGCAATAGGCTGAGACGATCCTAGGGCAGAATGATTTTCCTTAAACGGAAGTCGAACGGTGTAGCGTCCGGTTTCATCTCGAGAGTGAGAAGTGGCGAAGTGAGCATCACATTGTTCTTCTTCTTTGGTCTTCTTCGAATACACAGGAATTTCCTCTTGAAGCCAGAACCGCTGAAGTGATGAGTGTAGATCTGCGTCGCTTGCTGAGTGTAGAGAGACATTGAGGCTCGTAGAGGTGAGAGTGGATGCGAAAGGTGCGCTGGGAGCAGTACCCAATACGACAAACCCGAAATGCGTGCCAATTACATGTGGCATATGCTTCCCCAGTGAGAATTGCTCATTAGTGAGTATTTTTGGAAATATACTCCCACCTAGGATAACGTCAATTCGTCCAGGTAAATGGAATGTGGGATCAGCGAGAATGTATCTCTGAGTCTTATTGTAGACTTCTGGGGCTAGAGGTACTCTGGGTAAATCCACGGTCAATTTATCCAATATTAACATTGGCTGGTCAGGAGCAATGATGAGACCAGATAGAGTGCTGATTGTGAGATGAGTTTGACCTTTTGGTTTTGCCGTGCTTTGGCTGAGGCCAGAGATGTGAGTTTGAGACTTAGTACGGCGCACTCCCAAGAGTTGAGCGGCGCGTTCGGAAATTAAATCCGTCATACTTCCTGAATCAAGTAAAGCCCTGAATACATGGGATCTACCTTCAGGAGTTTTTAGTTGTACCAGTAAGGTGCCCAACAGCACGGTGTAACAATCTGACTTAGAGGGGGTTGAATCTTGAGAAATGAGAGTCACCTGAGAATCGTTATGGTTCTCACTAGAGCGATGACGTGTACTGGAGACGTCATGAGCTGTGTTACTACGGACGGGCTGATTAGCAGCATTGCCCGAGGCAGCTTGAAAGTGTAACAATGAATGGTGTTTTTTGTTACACGTGAGACATGTGGCCTTAGATTGGCATTCCTTGAGTTCATGAGCGCCTAAGCATGAGATGCAGCGATTATGTCTCTTGACGAGCTGATGTCGTTCTTGAGGAGTTTTGTCGCGAAAAACCGTACATGAATAGACTTTATGTCCACTCTGATTACAGATGAAACATGGAGGAGGCATAGTCTTGGTTTGAGCGGAGTTAGAGTGAGTTGTGACCATTGAAACATCACTAGAGCGAAAGTTCACCCTTTTTGGCGCAGTCACCTTGTTGCGGGCGTAAGGAGGAACATAGGTAGAAGCCTTTACCTGAGGAACGTTATGAATATTGGCATCTTCAGTTTGGCTACATTCAGTGTTCAAAAATGTTATTATTTCTTTGACTTCCGGTAACGAGTGAGCAGACGCGTCATTCGAAGAGGTTGACCGGGAAGCTTCCAGCTTTTTTCGTAAGTCGGAATCCATACGTCGGAGGATGAGGGCGGAGAGGAGCGGATTGTTTTCACCTACGTCACAATGTAAAGCTTTCAATGCCTGAGAGTGTTCTGTATATTGATTGACAAATAGTCTGAGACCCTTGATTGAGGACGAACTAATTTGAGGCAGGTCCAGTAACTGGTTCAAATGGAGAGTTTGTAACCTCCGGGAATTATGGTAGCGATCCCGTAGGAGGTCGTATGCTATTAAGTAATTAGCAGAGGTTAGATTGAGTCCTTTAATTAGGTTTAAGGGTTCGCCGCTCAAAACGCTCAATAAGTACTGAAACTTCATTACTGCACTAAGACTGGCATTACGGTGAATGGTTGTATCAAATAAATTGATAAAGGAAGTCCAAGTCAGAAAATCGCCCGAGAATTTTTGTAACTCTAATTTTGGCAGACGGACCTGAGAGACACTAGAGACCTGAGGAGTCATACTGACGTCACTCAAAGCCGAGGGTGTTTTGGGTTCTTCGACTGGAAGTAGCGTTTCGATTATACCAAGAATATGAGCGTAGACCTCGTTAATAGAGTCCTGATCTTCCGCTAAGACTTCGTCTTCAATGGCCTCATCATCTGTTAGATTTAAGGCTCATTGCAGGTTAGCCTCAAAATCAGCTTTCTTTTTCTTGACTTCATTAGAGACGGTTGATAAGCTCTTCAGTTGAGCAGGCGTAAGAAGCTCCTTTTGCGTAGCGAATTCTTCAACTTGAGTTTTTATTTTAGCGAAGCGCGCTTTAGTTAACGCTGTAAGACGAGTATAGAGAGCCGCCTTGAAATCAGAAACTTTAGGAGCCATTTTGAATTTTTCAGATACAGTAAGTAGTAAAACAAAATTAAATGTAGATATGAAATTCAAGACACTATTGTGAGCAGAGCACTAAGTCGCTAAATATAATTTTCCATATTTTATTTATATCTATTTTGACTTACTTACTACAGTATTAAAATATCGGCAGAGACATCACAAATTATTTTGCAATAAGAACAATAAACAAACAAATAAATAAGAGATTCAAAGTGTGAGGTAAGCTTAATCTGCAATGTTATAACAATTGCAGTCTTGATTGGTTCCACTGAGAACTTTGCTTTGATAACTAGATTTATTAGTAGCAATGTGTATGAACACCAGAGAGCAAGGAAAAAGTATAAATTTTATTTTCAATGAGAGATCAGAGAACTAATTATTTTTAGTTAATTAGCTTCCAATAAGCTTATGGTAATAACACATTAGAGAGAGACGTGATAAATAGCTAATTCTTGCTTATTTCAGAGAGAGTGTACAAAACTATAAGTGTACATAACTAGTTTTGTATAGTTAGTTAATTAATTATTAGTTCAGCACAAATACAATAAATATGAATTAGGTAATTTAGGTAATTAGCCAAACAAAATTTATTTACCCTAGTAGAGAAATGTGTGTTTAATAAAGCTTAACTGCTTTACCAAAAGAGACTTAAACTAGACTAATTGACTGTACACAGTAAAAGACAATAGTTGACCTCACAAAACAGAATGAAAAAGCAATATATTGTACAATAAAAAGCCGTATAAAACACCTTTTGTATTTAATTATTGTAATTAAATTCAAATGCTAATTAGAAGTATAGAATAAAAGATAATAATTTAATTTAAGATTAAATATATATAAGATTATTCAATTTAATTCAATTTATATTTCTAAGTTTATACACAAATGAATTAACTAGCCATTGCTATAATCCTTATAATGAGAAGCATTAACTAATGCCTGCAACTACCACAAGGTATGTGAGTAGCGAACAAACTATAACAATAAAGTAAACAATAAGGTTGACAACTATCAGCGCATGCGCTATAGAGCGGATGTGCTGCAGACAGTCAGAGAGAGTGAGGGGGTTGAGAAAATCAATACTGTCAACCTCGAATCGGCACGCTTCGGAGATGTTCGTGATTCTCCGTAAGCAGTACGCCTGGTATTGGGCCAGGGGTGTGGCCTTCACAAACTACAAAGAAAGACAACAATTGCAAATGGCGAAAACTGAAGTGAATCGTGCTTTCTATTATCCACAAATTAGAGTTTCTGTATTTCCAAAGAACTGTATCCTAGAAATCTGGTTCGAAATGACCAAAACATGAGCGGTAAAGGAGAGAGATGAGAAAATTAAATATTTATCTAAATTGATTCGAAGGACCAGGGAATTTTTATATTAAAAACGCCCAAAAAGTTAATGTCTATGGGACAAAATGTCGAGCAATTTTCTGATGTTTACAAAATAAATAATATCACACACATAAAAATGATGAAAACAGTACCTTGTCCAATATTCCAATTAGGTGAGGGAAGGTCCGAAGACAACCGTTGGTGAGGTGGTAGCGAGGTCCACCAATGTCCTGGTACAAAGTAGAGAAACGCCAACGAGCGACAGTTCTCACTTCATTTCACCTTCTTGACCCGAATCACGGTAGAACGCTTTTCGCAAAGTTCATCTGCCACGGAAGCGCGCACAAAGGAAGTTCTAGAAGATCTTGAAGCACAGACCATGGCGGGAGTTCACACAAGAAATTAAATGTACAAAATATCACACAAAAAATATTAAAAGACGTTTAAGAGTGGTTAACAGAGATTTAAAGAAACAATATAGCGAAAGCACGAGGCAGAGGGCCTCCAAAAGAGTATATGAGAGAAGTGCGCTGTGAGAGGGACGTTACAAGACAGAGTGGTGTGGCGTAAACCCCGCGTGGTGCAAAATGTTTTTAGAACAGTGCATTCCAACCAATCAGATTTCAAGACGACTGACTACGTCATATCGCCTGATTTATATCGCTTTTAGAAAGCGTTATCCCCCTCTCTCTCTCTCTGTTGAGATATTTCTAATTAAAAAATAATACAACTTAAAATGCGCTCTTGGCTTAAAAACTATTTCTTAATGCTAAAGTGCTAACACATTAAATGCTATTATAAAACTTAAAATATAAGTACTGAACAAGTTTAAAATAAATTAATAAATAAATAAAAATATGCACAAAAAATGTTTGCATATTGTTATCATTTTTTATATATGTTATCTCAATACCAAGAAATGTCAGGTAATAACATTCCACCGCTGTCATTCTCCAATAACTTTCGATTACAGTGTTTGTGGAGAATCCACTACTCGTGTCCATAACGTAAATGACCTTGGTGTTATGACTTAATCATTAAAAAGTGAAGCATATGTATTAAATATATGCAGCAAAGTAAACAGACTGCTTAGATTTTTAATTTGATTTTCAAGACACATATATGATGCAGCAGGTTTGAAGACGTTATATTATGCTCTGGTTTGGCAAATTTCTCGAATATGTATCATCAGTGTGGAATCCTCACTGAAAATATCTCATGGGCTGGAGGGAATTCAACGAAAATTTGTCTGTATGTCGGGCAGAAAGGTTACTCTTTCCATGAAGTGCCGATTGATTATCTGTCTCTAGACCGTGGACTTCAACCCCTTGTGGATCGTAGAGTCTCAGCTGATGTTGTCCTACTGCATAAGATCTTTAATGGACAAGTTGGTTGTGCTGATATACTTGAGTTGATCCTTCTCAAGACTCTGTCATCAACTCGATCCAGAGATCTCTTTGTCAGGCAGCATCATCATACACAGGGTGTCCAGCAACAGGGAAAATAGGGAAAACCTGGAAAAGTCAGGGAATTTTAAATGACCTGGAAAAGTCAGGAAAAAATCAGGGAATTCGAAACAAAAACCTGGAAAATCCTAACAAGAACACCAGTGTGTTGTGATTTGTAATAATCACTATATACTTGGGTGCGCTACAAAAAATCCTTTGCTTTGTTCAGTACTAAATGTTAATTTTACATGACATTAAATATTCTAAATTATGAAAAAGCTACTTAATTGCTTGGTTATGCTTGTTCGACCTCATACAACTAGTTTTATATCACTAAAAGTTTAAAACACTGAAATAATTGTCTGATTAGTACTTGTTAAATAAGCCATAGACCTAAAATTTATGCTGGTTTTGGGGAAATTATAATATACTGCCGTTTTGCAAGGCTTTGAAAATTGTCATAATTTAACAATAGAATAAAAGGTGTTTTTTTTACTTAAGGCTAATTAAAAATATTTTTTTAATTCTACCTCTACTTCTATAAAGTAGTTCAAAAAGAATAATTGTTATAGGTAATAGTTTTGAATTAAATTATCACGGTTATCAATAAAAATATATTTGTGAAATATTGATATTTTTATAATTAATAATTGTAATTGACTGTAAATAACATAATGTATGTACATGGTGGTACATAATATTACTAAATTAAGTTAAATAGACAGATGTAACTATGTCGATTTGGGGTCAGGGAAATTTTGTATGAAATCAGGGATCGGTCAGGGAAAAGTCAGGGAATTTGTTTAAGGAGGTTTACTGGACACCCTGCATACAGTAAACCCTCGTTTTAACGGACCCTAATTCAATAGACTTTGGATTTAACGGATAGCTCGCAGCTGTATTACAGTATCTAAATTGATATATACTGTACCCCACTGAAGGAAATTTTATACAAAAATTAATTTATAAAATGTGTAGTTTTTCTAAGGTAACTTCCCTTTTCCATATTTCTATATTTAGTCATTCAGTACAGTATATCATAATACCTTTTATCCTTATGGGTTAATCATTTTCATACAAAATATATATGATATTTTATTGATTGTTGGGTTACAATTAATTAGCTTGCAGTATCACATTTTTTAGTAAGGTGTGGCAATCACTCAAAGCAGCTTGGAGTGAATTTACGCTGATTTAACGGACAAATGGCTTTAACGGACGAGAGTCAACCCCATTTAGTCTGATAAATCGAGAGTTTACTGTACAGCAAGCAGTACAATGGCCCATCTTCAAAGAACTGGAAACCATGTTGCCCACATCGTTGACTTCTTTCAGGATAGTGTGATAGCAATCAGAGGTCAACATATTTAGTTTTTGTTAAAAATATAAACGCTTATTATTTGTACTACTTTAATTTTTTTATGGAAATATCCATTGATATGTAAAATAAAATAAAAAAATTAAATTTACTTATTTTTTTTCTTTTTCAGAAATTATGGGTCCTATGAAAATTGTTCGAGGTGCACAAGGTTTGAATATAGTCGCTATGTATCAAGGAGCTCTGCAAGGATCTGGTTCTGCCAATGAACATTTCCCTCCAAAGACAGGTGGTCTGATATCTTTTATTGGGGCCAGTGGTCTGATCGCTTGGTTCATCCGATTGCCTGTAGTTGCCACTCATCTTGATTGCTTTTCACTCCGTCTAGGAGACAATTCTTTACAAGATTGTCTTGTGCGAGGTGTCAATGGCTATCTGACTTTAGTTAATTCACTCTCAGGTAGGCAAATTTTAATATTTTGTACTATTGTTTATCTTACATTAGAACTATTACAAACCAAATAGTGAACTTTTACAAAAAAAAGAACTATTTCAAATCAAAAGAACTATTTCAAATCAAACTATTTTTGTTTTCATGGCACTAGGCCTAAAAAACTCCTTCTCTCTTTTTTACCAACTGTTTCTTACGTGAATGTTGAGACTTAAATCATAAACGTCTTGTAGCTTCTAAGTTCTAATCAAAGATGTTTTATTCATTATGTGTTTCAAGGAGTTGCTAAATGGCGAGCTCAAAGTCCAGTGGCTGGTCAGAATCTTGTGGACATTTCCTTTCCAGTGTTAACTCCAGATGTAGATGGTGATGGCTATCAAGATCTCGCTGTCACTGGGAGTCTTGAAAAAAACCTCCGTGTTATTGCCATAGTCTCCGGACAAACTGGGTGAGTTTTTATTCTTATAAAATATCACCAGTTCCGTTCTATTTTCATTTAAATTTGGGTTTTAAAAACCAGATAAAGTCTGAAAAAAGCGTGATGATGAATTATTAGGTAAAGGGTTGAATGAATTCAGAAAAAAATGGAAGAGGTGTTATAAAGCCACCCTTCTTTTTTTTATTAGTTAGTATTAAGCATATAAAAACCATCAAGGAGATTTGGAACTACCCTTTCTTCTGACACGATACATTCCGTCATCTACAAGGTCAAACATCGTAATTGAGTACATTGAGTTCTTTTTAATTCAGTGTCGATTTCCGCATAATAATTGGAGCCACTATAATACAGTATATCTTTATTCTTACTTTTTTCAATTTAGATTTCCATTAACCCTTTGCGCTCGTATAAAATTACAACAACCATTCCTTGGCCCTCGTTAGATACTACAGGTGTACCATCACCATTTTTCTGTAGAAGTCATAATTAATTTGTGTACACGTGCGTAGCACTCATTTTGTACAACCTTTGTATCACTCCTAATGGCAATTTTCACTTGTATGGTACAGCAGGTGTACCAGTGTACTCTTTAGTCTCTGAAAAATATAGAGACCGATATTTCAGCTTGGAAAGTACTGCTTTCGATCAGGGATGAACAACATTAACTGGGTTAGGAACCATTTAGAGTTCCAGAAGTCCAAGTTGCTTCAGTATATATGAAAATTAAACTGGTCGGTAGTCGAGCGTACAACCTTTTTCTTTTTATTTTAAGTTATTTAAATTACTTTTGTGTTTAAATGTTAAAATATGGCTGAATTAAAGTAGATTACATTTGGAACAAATATTAGACCAAGTTAAAGTCGACAGTGATAAAGAGGTGCCAGAAAACAGTCGATGTATATTTCTCTTTGAAATGATCACATAATATGAATATTATGTATATATTACTTGCCATTTTATGTGTTTTATCAAGAATTTATTTGATGCATAGTTTTTTATAAAAGTATTAAGGTTCCTGGTGTTCCGTAAAATAAATATATTTTGTAGGCTATTTTACATTTTTCTCAATGATTTTTGTTTAGTTATTTTAAATGTTTATTCAATATGATTGTTTTTTGGACTATCACTTGCCATTTTATGTAAATTATATTAAATATATTGTATTATTTTTACATAAGAATTGATATTTGTTTTTGAATTATTGTTCCAAAAACAAATAATTTCATATAAATAACGTTGTAATAATACCATAATTTTGAAAATGTACACATAGAACAATATGTTTGAACTAAAATGAATCAATTGAATTGAATTGAAGATTGTGGTATTTAACTGTTTAAATGCTAGCTCAAAGTTTAGTGACCTGAAGCACAACAATGCAATCAGGTGTTTTTAAATCCGAGTTGTAGCGCATGAGGGTGTCAATAAAATACGAATAGGCAGGTGGTACAGCGTCTGTCCAGCCTGAGTGCTGAAGGATGGCGTGTGCCAAACAAATACAACTTTAACAGCAACATAGCGATGGTACACCATATGTACCTACCGAGCACAAGGGTTAAAAACTAAAAGGCTATGCTCTCTTCTGGCAAACTAGCATGTCAATTAAGTAGCCATCAATTTCTTTCATGAATAAATCCGGACTTATCAGAATTCTCATATTCTTTGTCTTGGATTCTTATGAGAAAATTTTGTTCCAATTCCACTTATATTAACCAAATCCCCTACATCATGGGAACCTTTCTTGCTTAAGAGGCACTCTCAGCTACTGTTGGCATACGTCTTTTATAGCATGCAAACCCCACTGGCATATCCAATGCAAGGATACTTATAATCTTCAGATAAATATACTTATAATCTTTCAGATCTATAATGGGCAAACCATTGGAGGTTAAGGGATGTACGGATATCAACAATCTGACACTGGATCGAGACTACACTCTATACTACACCTGCAAGAACAGCACCAGCAAATGTAAGTGTCTATTTATATGATTTAAATAAGTTATAAATTCCATTGAAGATATATCCTTGAATAATAGTAATAATAATACTTTTGTATGAGGCAGATCAGTCAACTCTTATCATTAAAAGTAGTTCAGTGCCAGTATAAACAAATTACTGATTGACCCAAATGATGAAAACAGATTTCTTACCTCTAATATGTCTATATTTATGTAGCTGCCATGGCACCGTTGACTAAACTGTCCATGATTAATCTGCCTTTAGTACTAATCCTTTTAGAATGTTTAAATTGAATCATTGTTGTATTATGTTTTATAATTTGGGGCGTTTTATGTGTATTACTTTTGTTATCTCCTTCAAACACTAAATTAGTGTGAGTTACTTTTCAGACAGCCATTGTATAATTTTTGTGTATTGAGTTTGAAAGTGCCTAAAGGAAGTGAATTTTGACAGTAAAAATGTATGTTTTGTACAATAGCAAAATTTTCATTGAGTTCTCAGGTTCAGTTCCAGGAGTGATGAATGGTAAAATTGCATATCAAATTCCCTGGTGTGACCCATCAATATCAAGTATTTGTTATAATATACTCTTATTATTTCTGGGCTTTGTTTAAGACGTTCAACTGTTTCAACTACAAGATGATTAGGAAGCTTTAGTGCATTCAGCCTTGAGATGGTTAGGTTAGGTTGTTGTTGAGTTTTGATGCAAGGAGAGGTTACTAAAAGGTCATTTATAGTGAGCCTCAGGGACCGATTCCTCATGTATTATAATAATATGTGAATCTTCCTGACATTTTATCCAGGATCAAGTGGGTTCTTTATGTAGGCGACACTTCTGTAGTGGCCTCTAACAGAGGTAAGCAACAGCATTCAAAAGAGCTTGTTATTTGGCTTGTTAATTTGGAAAAAATCTTAAATAAAATGAAAATTTGGTGTTTCAATAAATGAATAAAGGTTAAATCCATATAACACATATCTACTTAACTTCCATTTTACAACCAAAATTCCTCCCATAGTAATCCTTCGTACACCAATGGAGCTTTCAATTTAATACCAACTTTAAACATTTTTTGGAATTGAAGTAGACTCATGTCCTTTTAACTAATTGCATCAATCAACTTTTTTTCAAAAGTTATTTGTTGGCATTGTCAATATACTCCACCCACCCAAACACCCATACACATACAGTGGTATTGACCCACCTACCCATACACGTACAGTGGTATTTATTTCCCATTGGGAGTATCTTATTTCCCATGTATTTACAGTACAGTGTAGCTAAGTAATAGGCTTCCTCTTCAGGGTCTTAAGGGGCGTCTGGTTTCACAACTTCTTAGTAACAAGAATGATTTTGTTTTTGGTTTATTCAGAATTCTTAGCTATTAAGTAAATTATTGTAAGGTAAATTAGAAAGTAATGATTAAGTGACAAGTTTTTTTTCAGAAGAACTTGCACCTATAAGGAGTTTAACACATAAATAAATAAACAAATAGGATTTCTTGAGTTTCCAATTTGATTTCCGAAGTGGAGGATGGTAAAATTGCAACTTAGGTCCTCTGGTGTTGACCCAATATTGTGAAACAATTGGTAAGTTACAAATTCAGTATGAATCCTGGTAACGAATGCTGTAATTAATGAAGTAGAGATCTGATTTACTTACCACACATCCACTAGCAAAGTTCTCTCCCCATGTTGTCATTGTAAGTTGATGCAAGTAGAATCGCATAACTGTGTGAATGCCATCTACTAAGAAATGTCAATAAGTGTCTGTGTTAGTGTTCAGTGAGAGGCAGTTGTCACTAGGAGAGGCTGTTTACAACATGACAGGTCGGTCAGTGGTACCCCGTGGTCCTGCAGCTCAAGTTACACGCCACCGGAGTAATGAGTGGACTGTCAACAACTACCGTCTGAACCTTGTCAACTCTGGTCACTCTCCAGCTGACTATCAGGTAGCATATCAATGGAACTTCCTTAGAAGACAACAATTTATTAAACTATTCCTTGCTTTTAGTTATTCAACAACTATTACATTTCTAGTCAGAGTGAATAGATAATTGATGGGATAAAAAATGAAGAATGAGATTCTTATTTATTTTAATCTCTACTATTTGTTTTGATATAACTTTTAGCAATAAATGAAAATCCAAATATGGCTGTCTACAACATAAATTCATATTTTCTTTCACAACTTATTATCCATTTATTTTAAATGTTGCAACAAATAAATTTAATTTGTATTATTTTTTTAATGCAAGGAGCTGAAAATGACTCACCCCTAACTGCACCCTTGAAATGTTTAGCTAAAAAAGTATTTGAAATAATATTTTATTACAAAGTGGTAATTTTTAAAGCTTAAAACATAGGTTAAGCTTATGGGCACTAGGCCAGGACTTAATGTGATAGGAGGGGTAGGGTATCAGCAGAAATTTTGTTTTATTCTGTCACCTGTTTTGCCCTGATTTAAATATGCAGAAGTTTCGTTCATGCCATTTTGAACTCTTATATGGTTAGCAAACGGGTGAAGGATGTTCCCCCCAAAACCTAGAAGATTGCCTCGAGCTTACCCAGGGAAATGCCAATAACAGTTTGAACAATAAGGGTGTGACGTTATTGGTTGAAAGCAACTTTCACTCACTGAACACCTTTCCATATAATAAAAAGTGGTTAGGACCAGTTCTAGAAAATTCTCTTTAAACTAAATTTGTTAGCTAAACAAGTTATTTTCTTTAAATTATGAATTTTAACTTTAAAACATAAAACAGTTGTTTCATGAAATATAATTCTGGAATATAAGAAACCCTCTGTATGCAGATCTCTAAAATGTGTCATCTACCGTTATCTTTAAATATAAAGATCTGTACAGAATGTATATTCTACCATTATGTTCTTCTACCAGAACACTATAGTGTAGGAACACTATTCTTACATAAATATCTTTAGAGTTCTTAATTTGTGTTTGGTAATAAAATTCCTCTTTATTGAAATAAATTATATCTTCTCTACCCTGATGACTGCTTCGTTGATTAGTGGATGAATATTTCCTGCTCTATTTTCTTTCTTCTACGTGTAGCATAGAATAAATGTTTAGAATTACTTACTGATACTGGTATCACTACTCTGTCTAAATATATGCTTTTATGAACAAAGACATCTTGATTTGAATTGATTAGCGTAGTAAAGTACTTCTTCACTCTCTCTTGATGTTAGTTTGGAACAACGGTCCCAACCCATTAATCTAAATTTAGTTGAACCTCCTGGAATTTGAAACCGCAATGACCACGTGCATTGAAGTCAGGAGGGCTATATAACTTGGGAGATAGTTTACTCAGTGGCATTTTAGATAGGTACCCAAGTAATCTCAACTACTTTGACCAAAACTTGGTAGGATGCCTGTCGACCTAAGCTAAGATTAAGTAATCTTAGCTTTTTTTAGTATATTCAGAGTAGTAGTCACAAACACAAATGCTAATTCCTGGCCTAGTGCCCTTTAACCTAACCTAAAATTGTAATCTTAGCTTTGTAGCCTTATCCTACTTGCTCCATGTAAACTTATGCAGATAACACATAGTCATCACAGAGTACATATCCTTCAAACTTTGAGATTAAATATTTATATTCCCATAAATATAGCAGTTGATTACTGACAACACAGAACAATTAATATTGATGTAAAGCTATTAACTTTAAAAACCATATAATAAATGTATGACTAGTCTTGTTGTCGTAGAAAGTTAAAGAGTAAGCATGTTGACAACACTTCAAACCTAAATTTAACTACATTATCTATACAATCTTTATGGCACTACTCATGTATTGCAATAATGCGTACAATTGTTGTGAATAAAAAAAATAATTAATATATCTAGCAGAATCACTCATGGCTTGTCTTATAAATAGAACGCTTATTTTGTGCAGGCACATGTTGCGAAACCAGTATGTTTTATTGCAACAGTGAAAATTATTAGCAAAATCAGGCTGATAGTTGTACAGATTGATTCTGTATGTCTTCTTTTTAACATACAAATATGTTTGTCTCAAAATGTGGTCTATTTATCAAAGGAAATAAAATACAAACATGCTACAAATTTTCATTTCAACATGAGCACTCCGAACCTGGCTGACTTAAGTATAATCCTACATTTAGAATTCATCATTGTAAAGAAATCATGTACTCTTTCTAACCAAGTAGAGTGTATTGTCACAATAGAATTGACTTTTGACCATACTTGTACCATCATCATTGACAAAAAATTGCTGGTTAATTTTTTATGTGTTTTAGGGTTTATTCGGCAAATGAGTAATAAGGAATTTGTAAATATCTGAAATAAATACATATTAATTGTAAATACATATCTTGAAAGTAAAGAATATCTGCTCTTGTTTAAGTAATTAATAATGGTCATTTGGATTCAAGGTGAGTGTAGCAGTGACAGATCATAACAACCACAGTGTGTGGAGCCCCACCTTGATGCAGACCTATGCTATGACACCCGTTGTCCTGCACTTTCAGAAGTCTATCTCAGGATTCTTGCTCAAATTTTGGTACTGGCACGCCCCTTATGAACAGGTTAGTATACAGATACTACACTACACTGTTTCTACATTACAGTATTTTGTAATATAAGTTAAACATTAAAGAATTATGAATCATCATGTTAAAAATTATTATGTTTGAGTACTTACATATTGTATGATCTCCCACCTATGGCAGCTACCACACAAAATAAAAAAGGCCCTTTTGAGGACCAAAGTAGTTTCAAAATAAGTTCTGTTTTAAATATAATCCATTTTAACGTTGAGGGTTTAAGCAAGGCGAAGAGTGAGTGCATCAGTAGACCCCTTCTAGAAAACAATGTAGATATCCTTGCACTCCAAGAGACACATATCGAAGATAACAATTGTGCAAGAGGCAATATTCCTGGATACAGACTTGTTGATTCCATTGGGTATAGGATGTATGGTATTGCGACTTATCTAAAGAATGACACGGACAATATGTCAATTACCCATAAGAGCTCTGATGGTGACATCTTTGTCTTGGCAATCCAAGTGTCAGAACTACAATAGTAAGTGTTTATAATCTTCCCAACATCCAGTGACCTGACAATAGGATTTTGGGGCCTTTATCACCAGGCTTGATGATAGCATCAGGTTCATTCCTCCTACAATAAGAAATTACGATCGTTTCACAAGTCTCGTCTTGTCCATAGCTAAAGCTTGTATACCAAGAGGATACAGAAAGGAGTATATACCAGGATGGAGTAAGGAATCAGACAACCTTTACAAAGAGTTTAATGCCACCGAAAACTCCAACGCAGCTAATCTGCTGCTGCACTCTCTAGACAGTGCCAGGAGAGAAAAATGGGTTAAAACTGTTGAAGATATAAACTTTACCCACAGCAGGAGAAAGCGTGGTCACTTTTAAGGAAACTCTACTGGTAAATCAAGAGAAGTGCTCCAACCGAAGGCTGCTAATATAGCTATACGGATAGTCAGATTATCAAAGTCAACCCGCCATCCTTCTGACAAACATGTGCTTGGCACCCCTGGAAGCCTCCAGAAATTTCACGGAGGAAGAGATAGATAAGGTTATTTTTGCCATACCAGCAGGGAAAGCAGCCGGTCTTGACGGTATCTTTCCGGAATTTCTGTTTCATGCTGGTAGCAAAGTGAAACAATGGTTTCAAACTGTCTACAATAATAAGATACTAGCTACAGGCAATTTGCGAAAAGCATTTAAGCGTTCAAAAGTAATAGCTGTTCTGAAGCTTGTCAAAGACCCTGAACGAGTGTAAAGTTACCGCCCTATATCTCTTCTTAGGGTTTGTTATAAGTTGCTGGAAAGACTGTTATACTACATAATATCACCCATTCTTGATCCTATGTTCCAGTTGAGCAGGCTAGTTTTCGCCCTGGCCGAAGTTGTTGCAACCAGATCCTGGCTCTGACATAATTTATAGAGAATTGGTTTGAAAACAAGCTAAAAACATCTGCATCTATTGTTGATCTCAGAGCAGCTTATGACACAGTATGGAGCAAAGGTTTGTTATTAAATTTCTACAGCCTCCTTCCCTGTCCTTTTCTTTTGCAACTTCTAGAGTCAATGCTTAGTGCCAGGCTAATAAAAGTTTATATAGGTTGTGAAGAAAGCTCATATAGACAGCTGAAGGATGGTCTGCCACAGAGGTCCGTACTTGCTCCAATTTTATTTAACGTGTATACTGCTGACATCCCAATCACCAAGTCAAGAAAGTTTATATATGCAGACAATATTGCTTTAGCTTATCAACATAAGGACTTCACAGCTACTGAGGAAACACAAACGATCTTGCAACCCTCGAAGAATATTTTAGAACCTGGAAGCTGAATCCTAACCCATCAAAAACCGAAGTAGCCTGCTTCCACCTAAGTAATCGTCTAGCTAATTGAAAATTTAACATCTTTCTAAATGGTGTAAAACTCCATCACAATGATCATCCACAGTACCTGGGAGTAACGTTACATCGATCGTTGACGTTTAAAAGCCATCTTCAAAAAACAGCAGCTAAAATTAAAACCAGGGCAAATTTATTACATCATATTGCTGGAACAACTTGGGTAGCCAACGCAAACGTCCTGAGTACTACTGCTTTGTTACTGGTTTATTCAGCTGCTGAATACAGTGCTCCTTTATGGCTAAATAGCGCACACACAAAAGTGATTGATATCCAACTTAACAGAGCCATGAGAGCTATTTGTGATACTCCATGGCAACTCCACTACCTTGGCTCCTGGTGCTGAGCAATATAGCTCCTCCAGAAATAAGACGTAAGGAGGCACTACGTAAAGAATTCAATAAGATCTCTTCTGTCAGAACGGTTGCTTAAAATCTCGAAACCCACCTCTATGTACTGCTTGTCAGTTGAGCAGATCAAATTTCTCGCCCAATAGTAGCTGGGTCATAGTGTGGAACAGTTTTGATGAACGAAATAAGTTTCTTGTTAACTTATTAAGATCCATCAATACCTGTAGGTGGGATGAACCTCCCTCGTAGCGAGTAGACATTATTGAATCAGTTCCAAACTGGAATGGGCAGATGTAACTACTGGAAATACAAATGTGGATTGAAAGTAGATTAGTCATGTGATTGCGGGGAGTCTATCCAAACATTGGATCACATAGTTACAGAGTGCCCCTTGGGCTGTTTTACGGAGGGATTAGCTAGCATAAATAGAATAGAGAGGCAGATCTTAAATGGCTTGATGGACTGGATTTAGCTTTGTGACAAGAGACCATTCGTTATTTATTTATTTTTAATTTTTGTTATAGTGTAATGACTTTTGGACTTGATGTTGAACTATAAAACTCAGCTTTTACATAATTTTAAATAAAAAAAAATTATAATGTAACTTACAAAAAACCATACAACACCCACTCACCCATACACGAACAGTGGTACTGACCCACCCGCCCACCCATACACGAACAATGGTACTGTCCCACCCACTCACCCATACACGAACAGTAGTACTGACCCACCCGCCCACCCATACACGAACAGTGGTACTGTCCCACCCATACACAAACAGTGGTACTGTCCCACCCATACACGAACAGTGGTACTACATATATATATTTACATTTTGTATGTAGTTATAATTAATATAACTAATTATATCTATATTGTCTAACTTACTTAAGTACTGGTTGTTGTTATATTGAACCTTGTTGATTGTAATGTTGAATCTACTTCAGATAGTTCGTTTGGGCCTATCTGTAAATAATATGTCTATACATAGAGAGCTGGTGGCTTAGTAGTCTAAGGCATCAGGATCTTGAGCTTCAGTATTTACTGGAAATTTCTATCAATAATATAACCTTATACTGTATTGGTTCTACCTGTTGTTCCGTTGATTAAATTCCTTACGCATATAGTCACTTAGAGAGTCTCTTTTTCTACTCACCTGAAGAATGTGCCGGTGGTTCAGAAAATTTGTGATCATGTAATTCTTTTCTATTTGCTTACTACTACTCTGGCGTTAGTGAACTTGTCTTCTAAGGCAAGTTTGCTGATTTCCTATATCTCCAATATACTAATTCCTGGCCTAATGCCCTTTAACCTATATTGGTAATGTATCTGTTATACAGAAGAAAGACAAGGATGGCAACACAGTGAACAGTATCAGTGAGAGGGTTGTTTTAGTGACGTTTAACGCTACTGGCAGTCCACACATTGTTAATGCCAGTCAGACAGACATCGTCCAGCTGTGCTTGAACAAGACTTGCCAACCAGAACTTTCCTATCAGACGGAATCATGTGAGTACAATCTAATAATATTAACTGTAGAAACAAGAATACTTTCCTCTCATATGATTCCTGTAAAGAGCTGTGGGGTAAACGGGCAGCTGGTGCTTTATCGGGCGAATGTTATTGTTAAACAGAGGCCGTGTAGTAATTTGGAGGATTAATTTGCCGCCGTTATGCACAACTCAGAAGCGCGTGGGTTTAAGGTTTGACGAGTTGGCCTTGTGAATACTATTCGTCGGTTCCCCTATAAATCACAGCTAGCTTTGATTAGCTCTAAATTAATTAATTGAAAAGAGTTAATATATTGAGAATTAGTGCGAACAAGTTGGGTTGGTTGCAACCTCCTTGTGCTCTCATACTGTCCAATTCTACATTAAAGGTTAAGCAAAACTGATAACTACATCCTAACTGATCCCTCCTTCTGATAATTTATCCTAACAGTAGACAAAAGGGGGGAGTTTGAGACTCACTTTTCTGGCCTCTGATTGGTCGAGAGCGGTCACGTGACTTTTTCAAGATGGCGGCGCAGTGGTACCAACCCCCCGTGGGAATTTTCCCTCCCAAATTTCCCTCCAGATTCCCAAATTTCCCTCAAATTCCCACATCATACTATATAAAATACGCTCTTAACCTAACTTTTTCCGTGTTATACTATATAAAATTCAATGTTTCCCGTGTTATACTATATAAAATACACTCCTAACCTTTCCCTCGTTATACTATATAAAATGTAAAAAGATGGCGGTCTTTACACTATATAAAATGCTTTTGGGTATTCCTCTGTGGCTACCTTCGTACGCTCTTAGCCTACGATATACGCGTCGTCTGCTGGTCTGGCGCGCATGCGTGGGAACTACCAACAGCTGTACGCTCCAGCCAGCACTCCTGCAGCGAAACATAAATATATATTATTCAAATCAGACAAAAAGTAATCAACCCCCCGTAGTCCAGCCAGCACTCCTACAGCGAAACATAAATATATATTATTCAAAAA
>JAQJVL010003705.1:0-56148 GCA_035578905.1 Stictocephala bisonia | reverse complement strand
GGGTTGGCACCACTGCTTCCGTTTCGGACGGCCATCTTGGGTCCCCTTCCGGTCACTTCCTGTCACTTTCGGTCCACTTCCGGTCACTTCCTGTCCATTTCCGGTCACTTCCGGTCTACTTCCGGCCCCTTCCGGCCTTCTTCCGGTCACTTCCGGTCCACTTCCGGTCTACTTCCGGTCCACTTCCGGTCGCCATCTTGGATCCGGTCGATATCTTTTGTATTTTATATAGTATAAAGATGTCATATTGGAAAAAAAGAGCATTTTATATAGTATGACGTGGGAAATGTGAGGGAAATTTGGGAATTTGGAGGGAAATTTTGTGGGGGAGGGGGGTGGGACCACTGCGCCGCCATCTTGGATCCGGTCACGTGACCGCCGCCATCTTGGAAAACCGAAAAAAAGTGGGTCTCGCTCTGCCCAAAAATGTCTACTGCTGGTGCAGAATATTCACATATTCACTACTCGTGTTGGTACATATACAGTACAAGTAAACGCCACACAACACAAATTTATTACAATATAAACACAAAATGCACAAATATTATGGTGATCGATTTCGGTGAACCACGCTAGTAGTGGGTTAGTGGGAAGTTCAAGACGTCCCATGAGGAGTTTTCGTCCCATGAGGACCGTGATTTAATTTTGATTGATTTTTAATGAGCTTTGATTTAATTTTGATTGATTTTTAATGAGCTTTGATTAGATTTTGATTGATTTTTAATGGGCTTTGATTGATTTTGATTTAATTTTGATTGATTTTTAATGGGCTTTGATTGATTTTGATTTAATTTTGATTGATTTTGATTGATTTTTAATGAGCTTTGATTAGATTTTGATTGACTTTGATTTTGATTGGGCTTTGATTTGATTTTGATTGACTTTGATTTTGACATTTAAAAATAATTTTTAAATATATTAAAAGTTTATTTGAAATTTAACATGTATTTCTAAATTCTTTTTTATTATTAATAATCAAAATTATAAATAATAAAAATTAAATTTTGAATAATAAATATTAAAAATATTATTTGCAATTTTTTTTATTAATTAAATATAAATATTTGTAACAAACACATTTAAAAATAATTTTTAAATATATTAAAAGTTTTTTTTTACTAAGATGGATGGTTCTTTCTTCTTAATGCCAATGCTTCTTGAATTCTCCGTTCATTAGTTTTTTAATTCGATTGAATTTTGTCCAATTCATAACTAAATGACTAAAAACTTCCACAATAAAAAAAATAACAAATACCAATTGCACTCTACGAAAATGCACACTTGGCTGCAAACTTATCGAGGTACGTATAGTGTCGACAACCTACTAAATTTTCTATACTTAGATATACACTTTTGTAAAATATCCTGAAAAAAACATATTTAATAATAAAACTCTGCTTGAATAAAAGAATGTTATTTTAGAAAAGATCTAAGAAGAAATAAATACTACTACACCAAAGGTTAGTGTTTAATGCATGCACAAAGAACAAGATGCAATACGGTACAGTGACCTCTACAAGGGAATGGAAAGGAATGGATAACCGTACAGACATGTGGGCTCTATTTATCACTTCATTCGTCAAAATAATTTTGTAAAACAAAAATTTAGGAAAGGAAGAGACAGATGTTCTTTGCTAAAAGAAGTTGAGTTTAAAATTAATTTACAAAAGACAGTTAGTAGAAAACAAATTTTAAATTCAACAAGAGGGTGAATGTATAATTACAGTTATTTGCACACTGATCGTCATTTATTAAAATTCAAACTGAAAGCGGGCTATTTCAAACATCTGTTCGCCATCAAGGTAACGGACTACTAAAAACAGCTGTTTGTGAACCAAATGTTGTACAGTTTTAAAATACTTTTTATTTTTCAATAATACTATCTATAAAACACGTTTTTTTTTTTAATAATAATATTTTAAAGTATTTGTTTTTAAACTGGATGTTGTATTATGTTGGAGTGTATTAATTCCTTTAGTTTAATTTAAACATTGACTTAAAATAATACACTGAAAGTAACAACAATAGAATTCAAAATAGTAATATGCTTCGAAAACTATTAATTGAGAGTGTAATAATCCTAGTAGAGTCAAACAATATAGCAATGATTAGAATTTTTTAATCAATAATACATTTTAGAAAAACAGATAAGTGATTATTATTAATAATCAAAATTATAAATAATAAAAATTAAATTTTGAATAATAAATATTAAAAATATTATTTGCAATTTTTTTTATTAATTAAATATAAATATTTGTAACAAACACATTTAAAAATAATTTTTAAATATATTAAAAGTTTATTTAAAATGTTTTGACGGCGGTGACCACCTGCCGGATCCAAGCGTTATTGATTGTTTCGGAGAATACCTTCGGGGGTTTCCGGAGATTGTCGGGAACCTTCATTCCCTTGTTATACTATATAAAATACACTATTAGCCTTGTTTTACTATATAAAATGCATTATTAGCCTTGTAATACTATATAAAATGCATTTTTTCTCTTATACTCTATAGTAAATCTATACTCTATGGGACAGACTTTGACGCGTATTCCTTTCCCCGCTGCGGAAAGTGAATGCGTCTCTGACGCTAAAGCCGACCTGCTTCTTCTATTTGCTACCTCCTGCACTCTTGTGCTCTCATCCATCTTCTTACGGAATCCCCTCTGGTTATTTTCTGTTTTTATGTTTTTATGTTTTCCTGTTTTTCTGTTTTTCTGTTTTTCTGTTTTTCCTGTTTTTCTGTTTTTCTGTTTTCCTGTTTTTTCTGTTTTCATGTTTTTCTGTTTTCCTGTTTTCCTGTTTTCCTGTTTTTCTGTTTTTCTGTTTTTCTGTTTTCATGTTTTTCTGTTTTTCTGTTTTCCTGTTATTAGATAATATATATGGGCGAATCATCCTCACTTTTCTGCCCTCTGTTTGGTCGAGAGCGGTCACGAGACCAGATCAAAGATGACAGCCTTTCCCTTGTTATACTATATAAAATACACTCCTAACCTAACCTTTCCTCCGTTATACTATATAAAATGTAAAAAGATGGTGGTCTTTTATACATGTACTTCAGGCGACTGTCGGCTACCTTCGTACGCTCTTCACCCGTCGGCTACCGGTCTGGCGCACACCCAAATGCTACGCTCTGATTGGTTGCCTCCCTCACACGTAATCTTTCTCACACGTACTGTTAGCCTACCTATTTAAATTAATTTTGAATTTAATTGTTCTGAATGTTTAATACACAGTTAACATCGCTCTTACCTTCATGTACTCATCTACGGCTTCCTTTAACATACATCGTTACCTACCTATACTTCCGTTAAAAATACCCAATCATTAAGTATCCTCAAATCCCTACTTAACACACTAGACAACCCGCAATACACGTTTTATTTAAAAATTAAGGAACAGATATAATAGGTGATGACGTCAGCTCCCGCACTTTAGTATTACGTCACAGATTTCAAGGTCACGAGGAGTGTTTTTAAAAAAACTTCTTGCACAGAACAATTTCTATTTCCAGAAATTGTTCTGTGCAAGAAGTTTTTCTCTCTCTTTTTTTTTCTTTTTTCTTTTTTTCAACTTTATTTACAAATAAATATTTTACAAATACATATGTTACAAAAGTAAATCTTAAAACTAAACCGCAGTGTTGACTACTCTCCTTCAGTTTATCTCTGTTTCTTCAATTAACGGAGCTGTGAGATCTACTACTGGATATTCCATCTCCGGTAATGTGTTGTCATCCACTCCATACAGCATATCAAGCAGTCTGTTGTAAGTGTCCCGTTCACTAGGTTTCCAAAACAAGCTTTTAAAAAGTCTTATAAATCTTTCTTCAGAAAGCTTGATTTCAGAACAATGACATTCGGATGGAATTCTCCAAATTTGTTTGACAAATATACATTCAGTAAAATGTACTCCAAAACTTTTTTCAACTGTAAATTTCTTTTTAAATTTTAATTCCTCCACTTTTTCTGCAATTTGACTCATTTCTGAAAGATTCTCCTCATCACTAGAACACCATACTGGTCTTAACAATCTAATTTGAAACATAATTATTCTCAAGTCTGTGTTCATTGTAATGGTGTTTTCTGTGCGAGTCTTCAAATCAGAGTGACTAGGTGTATGTGTACAACTCCTATATATATATATATATATACCCTCAACTAGGTGTGTGGTGGGGGGAAGCAATTTATTCTTTTTCCTACTCCCTTCCATAAACAACTCTATTTATAGTCTGGGTTGGGCTAACTCGGGTTATAGCAGTGCAGGTGAATCTGGGTTAACCTTACGTGGGTTATTAAAGCCCGGGTTAAATCAACGTAGGTTAGCAAAATCCGGGTTAACACAACGTGGGTTAATAAAATCTGGGTTAAATCAGCGTGGGGTAATAACACCCGGGTTTACAGGTCTGGTGGGAAATGTTCTTCTGGCTGGAGCGTGTAGCTCTTTGGCGATGGTTTCTCTCACATTCATAACTGGATTGAATTGTGTCCAATTCATAACTGATTAAGATTTTTGTAAACCAAAATATTTATTGGTTTTTAAGGGATTCCGCAGCCCCTCTCCGCTGCGGAAAGTGGTAGCCGACCTTCTTCTATTTGCTACCTCCTGCACTCTTGTGCCCCCATCCCTCTTCTTACGGAATCCCCTTAGGTTATTTTCTGTTTACATGTTTTTCTGTTTTCCTGTTTTTCTGTTTTCCTGTTTTTATGTTTTCATGTTTTTCTGTTTTCCTGTTTTTCTGTTTTCATGTTTTTCTGTTTTCATGTTTTTCTGTTTTTCTGTTTTCATGTTTTCCTGTTTTCATGTTTTTCTGTTTTCCTGTTTTTCTGTTTTCCTGTTTTCCTGTTTTCATGTTTTCCTGTTTTCCTGTTTTTCTGTTTTCCTGTTTTTCTGTTTTCCTGTTTTCATGTTTTCATGTTTTTCTGTTTTCCTGTTTTTCTGTTTTTCTGTTTTTCTGTTTTTCTGTTTTCCTGTTTTACTGTTTTAATGTTTTTCTGTTTTTCTGTTTTCATGTTTTCCTGTTTTCCAAGTCTTTCTGCTTCGCAATATGCAGCAAAAGGAGTGGGCCCAAAATAGTTTCTTCCAACGTATCTATTCGCCTTTTAAAACGTAGCCTGTCTAACGTCATTTGTTGCCATAATGATTTGCGATCCTCATTCATCGGTAGATTGTACTCTCTTGTCACGAGAGGTTGGCTAAAACTAACCTTCAGCATGGCGTTGTAAAACTTTGACAAACTCGTCGAGTCCGACGCGGTATCTACCATCGTCAATGTTACGTTCTTTGTCCACTACAACAAATTTGTTCTTACCACTGTTCCATGCGGTGGCACACAACTCTTTGAATCTCCCATAAGACATGTCAGTATTTACATGATCATCGTATATGTGTCTTAAATTTCTGTCATCATGTTAATGTCTAAGCTCAAACTGAGTAATTCACACAAGTTCACTTTTATTTATCCACGAATTGTGAGTACCATCAAAGCCAAGCCACTTAACCAGCACTTTGTTTCCCTTTTTCCTCAACACCTTTTCCACCAGGTATACGTCTCCGTGTCTGGTCTTGAGCAGTTCTTTTCCGTAAAAGCTTCCTTGAAGCATGTTGTTGCGGTAAGCCTTTAGGTGATACGTAGTCGGTACAGTTGGACGCACCGCTTCCACAGTAAAAATCTCGTTTGTCCAGTTGGGTAGGTATCCCTTATCGAAAACCTTTTTATACTTGCTTATCCTTACTTTGTCACCCACTTTGAACTCGATCTTTTCCTTCTTCTTATATTTTTGTCTATTCTTGTTTATGTTTCGTCTGACCAAATCTTCGTTCTTTTTGTTCACCTCAAAAGGTGCCATGCCAATTGTTCTATGTTTTCTCGTGTTGTACTCTTCCAACAGGTCGGGTAGTATTTTAATCCATTGGTAGTTGCCCAGTTCTGTGAATTTTCTCCACATTAGAGACTTGAGACTACGATTGAATCTCTCCACTATGGCTCCCTTCTTCTCGCTGTACACAGAGTAATGATTAATGTTGTGTTTCTTCATTAGCTTGGCGAATCCAGCGTTGTAAAACTCTTTTCCCATGTCGGTTTGCAGATGCGTCATCCGATTCTCCTCCAAAACAGGTTGTATAGCCTTGACGATTTCCTGTCCAGACTTGTCCTTGACTGGTATTGCGTAAGCGTATTTGGTAAAGCAGTTGATTACTGTGAGAATGTACTTGTAGCCCTTGTTAAACTTTGAGTATGGTATCATCTCCACCAAGTCAGCTTGATACAGATCGTCTATTCCTTTGACTTCCACAGGTCTGGTGGGAAATGTTCTTCTGGCTGGAGCGTGTAGCTCTTTGGCGATGATTTCTCTCACATTCATAACTGGATTAAATTGTGTCCAATTCATAACTGATTAAGATTGTTGTAGACCAAAATATTTATTGGTTTTTAAGGGATTCCACAGCCCCTCCCCGCTGCGGAAAGTGGTAGTCGACCTTCTTCTATTTGCTACCTCCTGCACTCTTGTGCTCCCTTAAGTGAGTTGTTTCTATTTTTCATAAAAGGTAAAGGAAACGTAAGTATGAAATTTTTCCCGCAGTCTCTTTTCTTGCGCTATGTGCTTTTCCATTTCTACATCTGCAAGTTTTCTTTTACGACATTCCCTGTTGTAATGGATTCCACGTACAAACATCTTTAGGTCCATCCAATCCACAGTGTCGAGGTATGCCTGGAGATATTTCTGTTCAGAATTTATCAACTCCCAATGCTGGTTAATTATCGGGTTTTCTTCACGCATAAACTTCATGTCCTCTTCGTACCATTGCATTTCGAATTCATCACGTGGTTGAGCATACCATCTTTTACTAATATCATGTTCTAGCCACATAAAAGCCTTGTAGATTTCCCACGGATCCTGCTTGACGACTGGGTTGCAGTCACCGTCCAGGATGGGTGTTTGTTCGGTAATAGCGTCGGATTCTCCGTACATGTTGATAGAGTATCCAAGTACACACTGACGAGCGTTGTGAGTGAGGGGTATTTATACCTGGGCTGGGCGTTGCCGGTTTTTTGAAGGTCGATTGGACGTTGCCGGTTCTTGAAGGTCTATTGGGCGTTGCAGGTCATTGGTTTTACGGGATTCCGCAGCCCCTCCCCGCTGCGGAAAGTGGTAGCCGACCTTCTTCTATTTGCTACCTCCTGCACTCTTGTGCTCCCACCTATCTCCTTACTCTGTCAATAAGGCTTCTTCAATCGTTAGATTGAGCATGGTGTCATTGGGGATAGAGTAGTGACCCCATGGTAGTGTCCTTATGCCGTCTTCTAAAATATACCTCTTATCGTCCGTAGCTGAGAGATACCTTATTTAGTTCCACGCTGTATAGGTCGTGACGATAGCTGCGAATCGTATTCATGGAACAAAATTTGTCCACACGATCTTTTAGACATTCCATATAGTCTTCAAACGTAAGGTGGTTCTTGACGACATTTTTTTTTACACCTTTCAATTTCTTGATTATTCCATCATCTTCAGGATCTTCCGGATTGTTCTCCGATTGGCTAGCATACATTTTAGACCTGAGTGCTACATGCTCAAACATGATACGTCCATTCAGTTCATCTTTCATTTTTCCAATCACTTTTTTATTGACTCGAGGTATTGCATATCTGTTTGGTTCTGGATAGTCACTTGTATCAAACAGATCTATCATGCTTTTCATGTCGGCGTAAAAATCTTCTGTTTCAATTAAGTAGGTTAGTGAATCGGTATCGGTGTATTGAAGTTGTGCCCGATCTCCATATTTTTCTTTAATTACATTATAATGGAACTGGTACATTAAGATTTTTGAGATGTCCAGTATACTCATGCCTACATATATAGCTTTGTTGTACAATAGCCTCGTTTTGCTCATATAAACAGCAGCCAGTTGCTCCGTAAAGATGGTACGGTGTTTGAAATTGGGCTTTGCCATCCATTTCTCCACTTGTCTGTCTTTTGTAGCAAGCCTGATGTCAACTCTGTTGCGGATGTTTTCCATCGTTTTACCAAAAACACTGTTGTTCATGAGCTTGTAGAAATCTTTATCGAAGCTATTTTTTGCTTGCATTCTCTTTAAGGTGTTTAAGTCAATGTAGGTCCTTAACCAGTCCTTTTGCAAGAAACTTATTATCCTATGAATTTTGCTCAGTTTCATGCCCAATGATAAGTACAATTTTAGGTTTCTGTAGTGTACCACATAGTGCTTCTTTGTAGAGAGTGTGGTAAGCAGCTTTTTCTGGGTAGATCCTGGTGGCGCTCTTCGTTCGGGTGCTAGTGGAAGATCAGAGTGGTCATCATGTAGCTCTCGGGGGTAATCCAAGTCTACCTCCAATATGTAGCCAATAGGAGAGTCGTCTGGTATTTGAGTGATATCAATGTTGGTATTCTCAACCCATTTAAAGTCAGCGTAGGGCATGTACTGGCTCATAGCCCACCCGTATAAATTATTCGCGTCTAGGTAAGTCAGGTACGTGGTAGGCTTATTTGCATCGTAGTCTTCCATATAAGGATTGTTAGCCTTTGCATATCTGTTTGAACATTGTGATACACCTCCTCTAATGCCTTCCCCAACCATAAGAATCATGTCACAGTCGGTTAGCAGTTGTAGTTCAATAGCAGTGATCTTCAGCATGGCGTCCCATGCCAGACCCGGAGCCGTAAAATACCAGGCGGGATCGAGTTGGTACGTTGTTATGCAGACGTCCCTAAAGTTTTCCATTACATCTGCCAGCAGAAGGACATCAGTCTGGTTATACAAAAGCGTATACTCCTTCATGTCATTTATGTTGAAAGTGTTCCACACGTTGATGGCGTGTTGGTAATCTTCGTCTTTAATATGGCTCATGTTTAACTGGTTGTAGAAGTTGTTCTTCTCAGGTAGCGCAGTTTCTTCAAATTTGGCTAAGCTGTCCATATAGTCATATGGAAAAATTCCCTTTTGCAGCAGAAGCTGGAGCTTGTCACCAGTGAAATATTTCGACATGTGCTTAAACTGATTTAGGGTTAGGTTCTTAACCAGACTGTCAAGACTGCTGGCCATAAATCTGAGGGAGTCGAGAAATCGTAGCTTTAGACCTCCGTTAACATTGACCGTATACGAGATGTACCGTTCTTCATTGTTCGGAATGACATCTATAGTCTCATTGTTTAGACCAAACATTTTTATAAAAAGGTGGGTGTCATACCCACTCAAGTTGTGGATAAACACTGGAATAAAGTGAGGTTTCCTATAGTTCAGGTTGCAATGGTTGTGTGCGGCTCCTCTAAATCTACCGGAGATATGGTCATGATCTCGCACACGGTCTTCACCTAGTATCTGACCACATATGTGGCATTGTAGAGCTGTGACGAAGGTGACCTCCTCTTCTTCAGTCAACTGCATAGGGATCGCTGCTTGTCTTGAGTAGAGATAGTGAATCTTTTTGGACTCTTTTAACAATCGTTCCACAAACACCTTGGAGGCATCAACACCAAAGTAATTGCATGGCCTCTCGCACTCTCCTTCGGAGCGAACGACGTAGTATGAAAAGCTAACAGCCTCGTGTTTTTGATACTTGACCGTGTATTGCCTTCTTGGTCCAATGTCTAAGTCCATTTCGGGTTTAATGGGGCTGAGCATACATTCAAAGTCTGCGTAGATCGCAAACGGCACCCTCATCGAATGGTTGTAGTTCTTAAACTTTAAACAACTTCCGGGCTCAGGGACGTCAATCTTTAAGGCATCTTGACGACTGCAATATTCTTTGTGCTTAGTTAGCAGGTCTTCCCGACCAAAGTGCACTAGACATCGTTTGCATATCCAGGTCGTGCCATGGTGATTTGTCAATTGGCTTCTAACCAATCTTGCTAGATCTTTAATTAGAGCGTAGTGGGAATTCCTGTGTTCTGTGATGTACAGAAGGTCTATATGACGTTCCCTTTCTTCATCCGTAACAAGAAGTGGGTATATGTCAACCTTGTCGTCGTAAGCATAGACATTTATAGATATGCCTGATCTTTTCTCAAACAACTTGACGTGGTCCAGGCTGACGGGGAAGCTGATGTTTTCAAAGTGACGGTCAAGCTCATGTTCAAAGGGTCGATAGTGGTGAACTCGAGTAGGTTGGTCTCTGTAGTCTACGGGGTGTAGTGCAGCCAGAACAGACCAGAGGAAACATTTCTGGTCATTGTTCCGTATGTTCAGGACTGCGAGTTTGGTCTTAATCTTGAGTGGTAGCTCTATATAGGTTGATCCCTTTAGTGGTACGTAGCGGTTAATAGCAAGTTCTAAGCTAAGAATTTTGTGTAGCGTCCAACCAGATCCCTTTGCTTGAAACTCTTCCATTTCAGCTAGT
Organism: Stictocephala bisonia; assembly: GCA_035578905.1. Classification (NCBI taxonomy): domain Eukaryota; kingdom Metazoa; phylum Arthropoda; class Insecta; order Hemiptera; family Membracidae; genus Stictocephala; species Stictocephala bisonia. Next base: position 45,788 of record JAQJVL010003705.1, on the reverse strand, counting down.
AGTTTCTTTTCCGCCTTCATGATATATTCCTCAATAGGTGTTGTAGGAAGGATGACGTTGTTTTTTGTTTTGAAATTCATCTCTTGGTACTGGATAATGTCGCCAACTGGTTTCTTGAACTCAACCAGAAATATGAAGTTTGTTTTAATGTTTTCATTTATGACGAAACTTTGGATTTTTTCTGCAGTTAAAACTCTTGCTTGTTTAAGAAATGAGATGGGATCCTTTATACCTGGCTGATTTTCAACAATAAAGGTTTTCATTCGGTTCCCAAACGCCTTTTCTATCTCTAAAATCTTGAGGCTTTTTTCTCCACCAAGTATGCTTCCCAGCGAGGACTTGACAGAATTGAATGCGGAAACTACGGTAGATCTTATGGAATGTAGAACTGCATTTTCTGAAGATGGTTCAGAGCTCGTTGATGGTTGGGGGTCGATCTCGAAGCGAGCAACCTTGGAAGTGGAGGGGGCTGGCTCGTCTGCTTTCCTCTTGAGTTGAGCGGGGCTGCACTTCTTGAGGTGCCGGCTGCGGTTGGAGAGAGTAATCATCGTCCCGCAGGAAGGGCAAGGTCGCTGAGGCTCGATGGTTGTTGTAGGGCCGGCGCAGCTCTTGAGGTGGCGAGTTATGTTCTTCCGAGATACGAGCTTGCCGCATCTAGGGCAGGGAGCCTGGCTGGGGTTCATGATGATCTGAAACAGATGGACAATTTGTGTTAGTAAGATGATCATTAAGGTAATCTTTGCAAATACCGTAAAGAGAACGGTAATCTAAGTCTAAAGTTTGCTTAGGGGTACTACAGTAATGATATATAAGGGCTTACATGTATTAGATGGGTGCGGTTGCCGTAGGAAGACGAAGTCAAGTGATGGAGTGGTAGCAGGTTTTTTGTGAGGATGGCTGATCTGCAACAAATGAAACACAATATCGTAAAACTCTCAATATCTATCTACTCGGGTATGTATAATTCTAGAAATGTCTGTAGAAAATAATTTTCAATATCTTGGTGAAGATAAAATAAGTTAGGTTATGTTCCTAGAAAGTACAATGCATAAAGTCTCAAAAAGTGAGGTTATATTTCAGACGTATGACTGATTTTGTACGAAAGCGTCAAAGTTCATGTACGTATATTGAAATTGTTATTTATCATAAGGAAAAATTTACAAGACCAGAAAGTGGCTCAGTGTTAGACACATCGGTGTTCTAACACGGCACTGGGGAGGGTAAAAGCAAGCTAAGGGAACCTAGTGACGACTCCTAACGGCAGTTGCCTTATGAGGAAAAGCCAGTGCGTCACACGCTGGCCCCACCCGGGTATCCGCTGCCAAGTCGAAGTTGGCCGAGAGTGCGTCCCACCACTCTCACGGAATCCCCCGCGAGTCCTTTAGCAAACTTTAGTCTTGCAAAGTTTGCTAAAAGACTGATCGGTGTTTAAAACTGGCCGAATCACAAGGACTCAAGGCCTGTCTCTAACACCGACCGTATATTTTCTAAATACTCACCAACAGAGAAGTTCTGCGCAGGCAGGAATCAGAGAGTCAGGAGAGAAGTAAAATTAATAAAGTCTCAAAAAGTGAGGTTATGTAATAACTTTGGTAAAACTCTCAATATCTATCTACTCGGGTATGTATAATTCTAGAAATGTCTGTAGAAAATGTTTTTCAATATCTTGGTGAAGGTAAGATAAGTTAGGTTATATTCCTAGAGAGTAAAATGAATTTATAGGTTATGTATACTTACTATACGGTTGCAATAGATGCGTTGTAAATAGCGGAGCTGCTAGATGTGTCTCGTTCAACAGTCTGACACTGAATGGAGTTTGATCTGAAACCATCGTAATATATATATTACTACTACGTGAATCAAAATATTATTTCATTAGATACTACTACGTTAATCAAAAAACAACAAAGATCCTGCTATATTTTAGATCGTAAGTAAGGTTATGTTAGTAATTTGTCTACTTGAAGAACTACAAGTTGAACAACTACAGCAACGGGATCGAGAAGAACAAAACACTTCAGTGGTGGTGGCCGATACAAAAAAATTGTAAATAACATTTTACATAAAGAATAAAATAACAAAAAATAAAGAAAATAAAAATCAATTAATTTTTATTATTCATAATTTTGATTATTAATAATAATAAATAATTTAGAAATACATGTTAAGCATTTTTGTTTGTAAATAATTATTGTACATAATTTTAGTATGTAAATAATAGTTTAAAATTAAATTGTAAGATAACACCGACCATATATTTTCTAAATACTCACCAACAGAGAAGTTCTGCGCAGGCAGGAATCAGAGAGTCAGGAGAGAACAGTACTTGACGCTCGAAGGCTCGCCGACAACTGATCGCCGACCGGTGTGCTTACACAGGGCCTCGACGATTGCCGAAGGTTCCCGACAAACTCCGGAAACCCCCGAGGGTATTCTCCGAAACAATCAATAACGCTTGGATCCGGCAGGTGGTCGCCGCCGTCTTGGGTCCGGCAGGTGTGCAAATAACTGTAATTATACATTCACCCTCTTGTTGAATTTAAAATTTGTTTTCTACTGACTGTCTTTTGTAAATTAATTTTAAACTCAACTTCTTTTAGCAAAGAACATCTGTCTCTTCCTTTCCTAAATTTTTGTTTTACAAAATTATTTTGACGAATGAAGTAATATTTTTGTTTGTAAATAATTATTGTACATAATTTTTAGTATGTAAATAATAGTTTAAAATTAAATTGTAAATAACATTTTAAATAAAAAAAAAAAAATAAAAAATAAAGAAAATAAAAAAAATCAATTAATTTTTATTAATAATTTAAAATCAAAATCAAATCAAAGTCAATCAAAATCAAATCAAAGTCAAATCAAAGCTCATTAAAAATCAATCAAAGTCAATCAAAATCAAATCAAAGCCCAATCAAAATCAAAGTCAATCAAAATCTAATCAAAGCTCATTAAAAATCAATCAAAATCTAATCAAAGCTCATTAAAAATCAATCAAAATTAAATCAAAGCTCATTAAAAATCAAACAAAATTAAATCAAAATCAAATCAAAGCCCAATCAAAATCAAAGTCAATCAAAATCTAATCAAAGCTCATTAAAAATCAATCAAAATCAATCAAAATCTAATCAAAATCAATCAAAGCCCATTAAAAATCAATCAAAATTAAATCAAAATCAATCAAAGCCCATTAAAAATCAATCAAAATTAAATCAAAATCAATCAAAGCCCATTAAAAATCAATCAAAATCTAATCAAAGCTCATTAAAAATCAATCAAAATTAAATCAAAGCTCATTAAAAATCAATCAAAATTAAATCACAGTCCTCATGGGACGAAAACTCCTCATGGGACGTCTTGAACTTCCCACTATCCCTCTACTCACGCTCACCCTCGTCAGACCCGAGGGATTCACAAAAGAATCATCACCATGATATTTTTGCATTTTGTACTTATAATGTATCTATGCATTTTGTGCTTATATTGTAATAAATTTGTGTTGTGTGACGTTTACTTGTACTGTTTTATTTTTTAACAAAAAACTTATGCTGTTGTCAAGTCATATTTAAGTTGTGTTTCTCACATAATCTGCTTCAAATAATTAACTAAAACGTTATTCTGAGTCTGTTGAAAACCAAATAAATTGTTTTTTCAGGACAAGCGCAGCCGCTTTCAACTACAGTAGACTTAGTACACACCTACTTATTCATGAAACAATGACTAACATGTTTTATCCTAAGCAACATGAACCAACATGTTTTATCCTAAGCAACATGAACCAACATGTTTTATCCTAAGCTACATGAACCAACAAGGGGCATCCAAGAGTAGCACACCTTGTGTTCATTGTGTTTTGAACCCTTCCATTCTTGCAAGATTAAGGTGTTTATATCTCAACCAGTAGAGTTGTTACAAATGTGGGGATAACTTACTAGTGACCTTGGAGTGCTGAATGTTGCTGATAAGGTAAATCGCTGTAAGAACTTTGCTTCTAAAATGATGCGTGTTGGGTTGAAGTTGCATTTCTTCTGGCTTTACTGGCAATTGAAGTGGTTTTCAAACCCTGGGCCATAAAGAATTTTAAAGCCAGTATTACTTTTCTATATCTAGTGTCGTAGTTGTATGTGTTAGATGAAAACAAGTAGGAGTTTGTGCTATTTTTAACTATAATTAATTATAGTGTGGGTATATATCTTACCATTAACATTTATAACTAGTAAAATAACTGAACATTAATTTGTTGTATCTGATCTGATTTTGTTTCTATTTCAGGTGTCACGAGGACCTGAGGTAACACAGTTCCACTCACCACCAGCAGAGGAATGGCTCGGCAAGGCAACAGGGATTATGCTTCCAAACTCACACAAACAACCACAGCTCTGAAGCCAGCTCTAAGATGCAGGCAGAGAAAGGAAGAAGCAATGTGTCTTTTATGTTAGTGTTTCTGGCAGCATGAGGCCCCCATCACCGGAACAACAGCATAGCTTGTGCTCTCCTAGCAGTCCTTCAGTCAGCCATCAGAGGCCTAGGACTGGCAGTATGAGGCCATCATAGCTTTTACTCTCTCAGCAGTCCAAATTGTCAGCCATCAGAGGCTGGCAGTTTGAGGCCAGTTTTTTTTTTTTTTTAAATAAAAAGGAGAGGCCGATCTCCTCCTTAACCTTACTCTGACCATTCCCCATAGACCATTGATCTGTGCGAGGAACTTTTTCAGTCAGAGTAAGGGGGCGAACCTGTACAGTACAAGGTGAATATTACTGATAAATCTTTTCAGTCTAGGCCGGATTCGAACCAGCGCTATCTCTAACCCAAGCTCAAAGTCCTGACGCCTTAGACCACTCGGCCACCGGCTCGCCCAAAAGTCATAGTATAGCTTGTGCTCTCCTAGCAGTCCTTTAGGCAGCCATCAGAGGCATAAGACTGGCAGTATGAGGCCATCATAGATTTTACTCTCTCAGCAGTCCTATAGTCAGCCATCAGAGGCCTAGGGCTGGCAGTATGAGGCCAGCATAGCTTGTGCTCTCCTAGCAGTCCTTCACTCAGCCATCAGAGGCCTAGGGCTGGCAATATGAGGCCATCATAGCTTTGCTCTCCTAGCAGTCCTTCACAGTCAAACATCAGAGGCCTAAGACTGGCAGTATGAGGCCATCATAGCTTTTACTCTCTCAGTAGTCCTGTAGTCAGCCATCAGAGGCCTAGGGCTGGCAGTATGAGGCCATCATAGCTTTTACTCTCTCAGCAGTCCTGTAGTCAGCCATCAGAGGCCTAAGGCTGGCAGTATGAGGCCAGCATAGCTTGTGCTCTCCTTGAAGTCCTTTAGTCTGTCTGAGCTGGCAATATGAGGCCCCCACCTCCGGAACAACAGCGTAGCTTGTGCTCTCCTAGCAGTCCTTAATAGACATAAAGTTTAAAACATTTCTTAGTTAATTAGTTTTCATTTCCACTTTTCCAGCATCATATCCTTTGTCATAAGCATTCTTGGTAAAACCTGGGAGAATTTTTCAATGATTAACATATCTAACAGATGTGTTAATCAATGAAGAGATTTCCTATTTAAAACAATGACTAACAATATATTTTTTAAATTGATATGTAATTGATTATAATTATTTTATGTTTGTCATTATTCAATTGATTAGTCAGTAAGCTTAATTAGTAACTTTTTTAATGTATCCAAATTGTACAGATTTGTTGACACCATTCACCTGTAATGTACAGAAAATGAATAAAGATATATTGAATTTGAACTATTTAAAACTATAATGATATTTTTGTACTATGCATTTCCCCCCCTGTACATGTAAAAAATTTTATCTTCCCAAGGTTTTCCCACCCAGCTATTCTCTGATGGTGCTAATGAGCCATTTCCAGCCACACAAGAACATCAAGTGTTTATCTAAAAGTCTCAAGAAAATCAATAAAATGTCTTTGGCTAAAATCCAACTAATCCAGCCAAAGAGACTTAAATACTTCTACATAGTGAAGCTGTTACTTACAGTGAACAAATGCCGAGAAATGGACGTGAATCATTTTGTTAATTCATATTATAAACCATCTCCTGAGCAGTCACCTGCTCCAAATATTTATTATTTTTTTAAACTATTTTTCCTCAGAAACATATATGTGATGGATATAGTACAAAATGTACTGTTGTCACTGGAAAAAGTATACATTTTCATTATATTACATTTTAAAATAAATATCTACCTGAACCGATTAATTAATTATAATACACATTCATTCGTTGGTCTACAATGCCAAGAAAACCAGGTTCCTTAATATACAACCTCATTTGTCAGTCTGCAATACCACAAGAATAATGCCTTATTGTAATACAAGTTTGTTTGTCAGTCTGCAATGCCACAAGAATAGTATGCCTTATTGTAATACAAGTTTGTTTGTCAGTCTGCAGCCCCACAAGAGTAGTATGCCTTATTGTAATACAAGTTTGTTTGTCAGTCTGCAGCCCCACAAGAATAATATGCCTTATTGTAATACAAGTTTGTTTGTCAGTCTGCAACCCCACAAGAATAGTATGCCTTATTGTAATACAAGTTTGTTTGTCAGTCTGCAGCCCCACAAGAGTAGTATGCCTTATTGTAATACAAGTTTGTTTGTCAGTCTGCAATGCCCCAAGAATAATGCCTTATTGTAATACAAGTTTGTTTGTCAGTCTGTAATGCCACAAGAGTAGTATGCCTTATTGTAATACAAGTTTGTTTGTCAGTCTGCAGCCCCACAAGAGTAGTATGCCTTATTGTAATACAAGTTTGTTTGTCAGTCTGCAATGCCCCAAGAATAATGCCTTATTGTAATACAAGTTTGTTTGTCAGTCTGTAATGCTACAAAAATAGTATGACTTGTAATACAAGTTTGTATGCCAGTCTGCAGTTCCACGAGAACCGGGTGACTTATGTCATGCAAAGACAATTCATTGGTTTGTCAGTTTATAGTTCCACGTGTCTTATTGTAATATCTCAGTCTGCAGTGTCACGAGAACCGGGTGCTCATTGTTACACAAGTTAATTTGTTAATCTGCATTGTATTATTTTTGCAAAAACAGTTAGATTAATTTCCTTTCATAATGGAAAATCTAGATATTTTATAAATAACTTTTAAGTAAGGATTCGAATAAGAAACACTTTTATGTGGCATTACACTTTTATGTAGGCTGATCGAGTAATGAAGTTACATTTTTAATCAGTCAACATTTTCAAACAGAGATTACTGGTGACAAAGTATGTTTGCTATCAAACATTGACCAGAACTAGTTGATTTAGATGGTAAATGTTTCACATGAAACCTTATGAAATGTACAAGCACTATTCTGTGATACAAGTTAACGGTGCAATAGCAGGATTGATTGTTCATTAGTGGATGTTTAGATTGTTTATTGCTATTGTATCTACTCACATTTACCTACTACTACGTTAAAGTTGTAAAAAGCGTTAGAAGGTTGGCACAATGTGGAAAGGTTCAGACGTCATTACTGTGCTGGTCGCCTGCCAGGACCACGATAGGACGTTGGAGCGGCTCTGCAATTACAAAAACTGAGTCGAGCGCAGGACAATTGACCCAGTTTTGGAGACTGAGGCCGGCTCTGTTTACGATATAGCTCATTTCAAGAGAGAGGCAGTATAAATTACTCTCGAACATTTCCAAAACTGTATTCGTTTGCTTTTTGTCTTTTTTCTACGTAAACGTGACCCAACATTTAATTTTATTACAAACACTAGTAAACCACAACAATGATGATAGATAGATCAAAGTATTAAAATGTTGACTCCACAATAGCACAGAATAGTAGTTTGTTGGTAGAATGATGGGAGGGGTCAAGTTTAGTGTGTAAGAAGGGTGATGGGAGGGGTTAGTTGAGTGGGAGGGGTAGGGTGATGTGAGTAAGGTGGTGGGAGGGGTCAAGTGCGCAGTATGTACGGTAATGGGAGGGGTCAAGTGATTGTGTGAGTAAGTTGGTGGGAGGGGTCAGTGAGTGTGTGAGTAAGGTGGTGGGAGGGGTCAAATGTGCAGTACGTAAGGTAATGGGAGGAGTCAAGTGATTGTATGAGTAAGTTGGTGGGAGGGGTCAAGTGTAGTGTGTGAGTAAGGTGGTGGTAGGGGTCGTGTTGTGTGTGAGTAAGGTGGTGGTAAGGGTCAAGTGTAGTGTGCGAGTAAGGTGGTGGGAGGGGTCAAGTGTTGTGTGTAAGTAAAGTGGTGGGAGGGGTCAAATGTTGTGTGTGAGTAAAGTAGTGGGAGGGGTCAAGTGTTGTGTGTGAGTAGTGTGATGGGAGAGGTTAGGAGGAGTGTGTGAGTAAGGTAATGGGAGGGGTCAAGTATAGTGTGTGAGTAAGGTGGTGATAAGAGTCAACTGTAGTGTGTGAGTAAGGTGGTGGGAGGGGTCAAGTGTTGTGTGTGAGTAGTGTGATGGGAGAGGTTAGGTGTAGTGTGTGAGTAAGGTAATGGGAGGGGTCAAGTATAGTGTGTGAGTAAGGTGGTGATAAGAGTCAACTGTAGTGTGTGAGTAAGGTGGTGGGAGGGGTCAAGTGTAGTGTAATAAGTAGTGTGATGGGAGGTGGTTCGTGTGGTGTTCCATTTTTTCGGATATAAGGCAGTCATATCCTCCCACCATTAACTCGGTGAATTGAGACTTCTTTCGAATGCTTACATTTATCTAAAACCTTTAAATCTGTATATGGAATAAGTAAATTAGCAATAAAATTTACCTACAAAAGATTCATTGGAAATGTTAAACTAATATGTTTGACGTTAAATTTAATGATAGTGAAGCATGAAATACACTTGCTTCGTAGAATTTGATGTAGTTTAATGTGTATGATTCACTGGCCTTTTGACCTACATACAATAACTCTACTGAACTTGAATTGAAATAATGTTTACAGCAGTTACAGCTCAATGAACGTTTGTAGTGAGCTTGTTTGATTATCTTCTATCAAATAATGCTTTGAATATAATTTTGTATTAACTGACATAAATCCTGACGTACCGGCCAAAAACACAAGGCCGTATCGATTTGACCTATATAGGAGCACGTGCCTACTACACCCTCCCACCCGCAATCAGTAGGTGGAGTGGGGAGATGTGGCGTGGCTTCCCCCCTCACACCGTGCTGGCTTCAACTCAACAATATGAAGGTTGCTCCACTGTGGATGGATGCCGAAAATCGTTATTCTCCTGAGTGTTATTGTTGTTATGTTAGTTACTCAAAGTAATGTGAAGAAACAGGATCATGTCAGCAACTAGAACACAATTAAATACATGATTGAGAATTAGAATTTACTGTTTTTATTGTCTTTTAAATGGACGTGCAAACAAAATTAATTTTGCTATAAATGATTAAGCCTAAGTCAGTTGTTCAGAAAAAATTCTTGCAGGCCCCTAAAAAAATCCTTGTAGTTCACTTGTTATTGAGATTCAACGTGAATTTACCTGCTCGTATTATTATGTAATTTAATGTTTATTTTTCTAGATATTCTTTGTATCTACATCTTCTTTCCATCGTTTAATATAAATGACTGACATTGAAAGTCAAGAAATATTTTTTCGTATTTACTGATTCTGTGATCTAATTTAATTGAAAACTTACCAAAACATGATAAACAGTTTATCTTGAAGGTTAGGAAAAATAGGACCTGACGGTCCAGGAAATTCGATTTAACTTTGTTTGAACTTGGGTAACTTAAATATAACAAGTTTATGATAATTTAAAACCTTCTTTAATGATATGTATACACTTATGCCTACAACAGCAGATATGCAAACCTCGTAAGTAAAACATTAACTAACTGATGCTTCAAGGTTCGTAAGTCTAAATCCCCTATACTTCAATTGTTAGTAATTCTGAAACTGACTGTTTCAATGGTTCGTAAGTCTAAATCCCCCATACTTCAATTGTTAGTAATTCTGAAACTGACTGCTTCAATGGTTCGTTAGTTTGAATCCCCCATACTTCCATTGTTAGTAATTCTGAAACTGACTGCTTCAATGGTTCGTAAGTCTGAATCCCCCATACTTCAATTGTTAGTAATTCTGAAACTGACTGCTTCAATGGTTCGTAAGTCTGATTCCCTCATACTTCAATTGTTAGTAATTCTGAATCTGACTGCTTCAATGGTTCGTAAGTCTGAATCCCCCATACTTCAATTGTTAGTAATTCTGAAACTGACTGCTTCAATGGTTCGTAAGTCTGAATCCCCCATACGTCAATTGTTAGTAGTTCTGAAACTGACTGCTTCAATGGTTCGTAAGTCTGAATCCCCCATACTTCAATTGTTAGTAATTCTGAAACTGACTGCTTCAATGGTTCGTAAGTCTGATTCCCCCATACTTCAATTGTTAGTAATTCTGAATCTGACTGCTTCAATGGTTCGTAAGTCTGAATCCCCCATACTTCAATTGTTAGTAATTCTGAAACTGACTGCTTCAATGGTTCGTAAGTCTGAATCCCCCATACGTCAATTGTTAGTAGTTCTGAAACTGACTGCTTCAATGGTTCGTAAGTCTGATTCCCCCATACTTCAATTGTTAGTAATTCTGAATCTGACTGCTTCAATGGTTCGTAAGTCTGAATCCCCCATACGTCAATTGTTAGTAGTTCTGAAACTGACTGCTTCAATGGTTCGTAAGTCTGAATCCCCCATATTTCAATTGTTAGAGAGACTGAAACCACCATACTTTAATGGTTAGTAAGTCTTAAACTGAATGATTCAATAGTTAGTTAGACTGAAATACACGAGTGTCAATAGTCAGAAAGATAAAAAGAATTTAGGCACACGACAATGTTATTTAGATATGTTTCTTTCAGTTTATTAAATCAATATACTGCAGAGTCGATAGTCTAACTGCAGAGTCGATAGACTAAATTTAGTTTATTCCGTTGAGGAATACATAAAAACAAAACAGTATCAATAACAAAGCTTGAATACGACAAATCGATAGAACAGAGATTTCACTGTCGTTCTCGCTGTATTCGTGAGTAAAAGTAAACAGTATGGCTGACATTGGCTCTCTAAAACACGAACTCATAATTTTAGAAACACATAAACCTTGGGTCTGTACGGGACAGATATAGTGAGTGGGGGGTGACGTAACCACCCTGCCACCCACCACCCCACCCAGCACTATCGGAATACGGAACTTGATTGTAGTCCTGTGAGTTTCCAACTAAACTCTACGGGAAATTATTAAACCTATATTTACACGTTGTTCCACGTGTTCGAACTTAAATTTTGATGACAGTAAAATAACGAACTACGCACTAGTTAGCTGACGTTAAACTAGGTCGATTAAATAATGTACTTATTTTGGTCGTAGTAGTTTAGAATGTATTGTTCAGTTCACAAGCTATGGTTGCTAATATTATGAAGTAATATTTTTAACCCTTTATTCATATTTTAAATAAATAATATCAGTGCAAAATCTACGCTCTGAAGATGGAATAAGAGCGGAAATTTTTCAGTGATTAAAAAAAAAAAAAAAAAAAAAATGAATAAAGGGTATTTGAAAAAGAACTTCATTTAAAGTATAGAATAATATATTATTTTGTATGCCTACAATAAATGAGAAATGTTCCAATATAATGATATTATGTCATCTCAATATTGTATATTTTACCAGTGTAATACATAAGGAAGGAATTGTACCATTTCAGAGTATTTCAGAAAGAAAATATAATTTATTTTTTCTCCCATTTTACCTACTCAAACGAGTATAATGATATATAGGTCTTCCACCCATCCTACGAACAATGAGACGTGTTGGCCTCTCTACCCCTTCTACGTAGCTAGGAACAGCTGTAACTAAGAAGCTAATAAGTCGGCTTCCCACATTATCTTTAACAATATTTAATTAAAATGCTATGTCCATATTAAAACTTCAGTATCTTGAACAAATCAGTTTCATATGTATAATTGAAGGAATATTTCTCTGATGCACTCGTGAATTATGTGTGTACGGGAGTAGATAGACGGACTGTGTGGTACTGTTTATACATTGGTAATTTGCGTTGTGACCGAACCTGTGATGTCTAGCTTAGTTGTAGCTTACATCAACTTAAATATTGCGAGCTAATTTAGTTAAAGTGAATTTGGAGAATGACCAAGCGGTCTAAGGCGTCAGGACTTGAGCCTGAGTTAAAATAAGTGCAGTTTCAAATCCCGGGTTGGACTGGAAGTTTTATTGGTAATATTAAATTTATACTGTATTGGTTCTCCCCCTTACTGTGTCTGAATAAGTTCTCGCACAGATCAATATTCTATGGGGAATGGGCAGAGTAAGGTTAAGGAGGAGATCAGCCTCTCCTTTAAAAATAATAATAATATTCAAAATATATTATATGTGTTTTTCATAAGTTGATTATGCACACAAACGAATTTCTCAACAATATGATGAACATTTTTATTTTTATGACATTTTCTTGTTAAAATTCCACTACATTAATGCCAACTTAATAATCCTGAATACATTTCTGTTTTCAGTTCAATGCTGTCCATACTAATAATGTTAAAACGTAACAATTTATGAATGTCCATGAATTGAATTTCATAGACGGACTAGTTTTTGTTTTTTAACTTTACTAGAGTAATACAAACCGACAGATAATGGATAAAATAAAATATTTTTTTAAAGAACGTATATATTATGTTACCAAATATATAAAACATAACTACATTTATATTATATACTCTATTTCTCTTAATATTACGGATTCCTTGATTGTTATATGATTTGTAGGCCGAGTGGGTGGTTGAGTTTTGGTGTCTGAACGTGGAAATTAGTTGATGGAACATCAATTGCAAACACATGAGGCCTATCTCATTCTAAAAAGTGTCCTGGGGTAAGTTTAACGGTTAAGGCCACTTCCTATTTATGGCCTAACCAATTGCAGCCATAAAAATCATAATGGCGTACCTCTATTAGGTATTTAAGATAAAAGAAACGATCCTTTCCAATTACGTTTTACATCTTCATTAGGCCCTATGTACTTGATATTTTTTAAATGTATAATATCATTACTAAAACGATTGTATAAATCTTTTGTAAGAATGTTTTTTACCGTTAATAAATAAAATAAAATAAATTGTTCCTAAGAATTGACACAAACTTTCTCCCATAACACTAAAAAATCAAAAGTTTGAAAATTACCAGTATGATTTCCAAATATGTTTTTTGCCACAGCTAAAAAACTAGTCAAGTTAGATACATACGGTTTTTACTGAAACATTTAAAATTGTAATTCACACCTTTCCTGAAAATGTACTCAAAATCGTTTGAGCCGTTTTTGAGAAAATTCGATTTTTGTATGTTTTTGTCCATTAAAATAAAAACACTAAAATTTCAAAACAGTGAAAAATATAATGGAGATATTGGCTACATACACCTACATACCAAATTTATTAAAAATCGATCCATTCTTTTGGTCTTCAGCGAACTGAAATATGAACGCTTGAAAGACGAACTGGACTGTTTGAGTGCACAGAGGGACGTAGAAAGAAATTCTCACCGTTCTGAATTAAATATCTACCTTAATAATAATGACCACTTAGTTAATGAAAATAATACTTTAGAAGTTAAGATTAAGGACATTGGTCAAAAGTTGGTTGGGGCCAAGGATACAATTTCTCTCTTAAGAAATATGCAGACAGAACATGATAAACTTGTAACTGACTATGAAAGAGTTCAATGTGCTAATCGTAAGCTAATTGTAGAAAATAGTAGGCTAAAAAGGTTGGTAGAAAAAAAAGAAAACTTATGTAATGTTTTAAAAGATGAGCTGCTTCTAAACTCTAATAAAATGTTTCAACTTGAGTCTTCAGTGAAGGGTTTGAACAATAAATGGTTATCAGATGAAATTATAACTGACCATATCAAGTTGCTAAATTCTGAAGTCACTAAATTTCAAAATAAAGTTTTGTTTGTTGATCCCACTGTAACGCAACTTCTCAAACTGCATAGTAGAACTTATGTAGATCAGGTTTTAAGTGATATGTCATTTTATAACAAATTATGGGTGTTTTTTGTTTTGAACAATTGTGACCAAGGTCTTGAGCAGAACGGTGGGTCTCACTGGAGTCTACTGCTCCTGAACAATACAGCACGAACAGCAGTGCACTACGACTCGGTGCGCGGCCTGAACGAGCGGCATGCTGCAGCGTTGCTGGTCAACCTTGGATTAGACAGTGTTCCAGTAAGTGAGGGGCACACTCTTCAGCAGACAGAGTCTCATGAATGTGGTATTCATGTCCTTGTTAACGCTCGGCTGTTGCTCGGTCAGGTGTGCACCCAGTTCGCTTTAACTCACAACACTATACTTGACACTTCTTCTATACTTGACACTTCTCAAACACATGATAGTACTGACGACACTCTGCATCACACTGACACTTCTCAAACACGTGATAGTGCTGACGACACTCTTGTATTAAGTTCTCAAAGTTGTTTGACATCTAGGTCAAATTTGGAAAATGATAACCTATGGAAAGTCGCTAGAGGCAAAAAACGTGCCAGGCGAAACTTAAATCCAAATAAACAAATTCAAGTGCCTTTTAAAAATAGATTTTTAGTTTTGAGTAAACACACTTTTGCTGCTGCGTCAGTTGAGAAAGTTGTTAGAAGTGCTTCAGGTGTATGGAGTGAAAAGTCTGGTCAGGTAAAATGCAATAAAAAACATAAACCAGACTTTTTGAAAATAAAAAATAAAGAAATCACCTCTAAAAATAAGATTAAAATAAATTATATAAGTGGTAGTTGCAAAGTAAATGATACTATGGTTTTTAATGGTGTGTGTGCCACTGATGCTGTGTTACCAGCTGTAGAATGTGCAGGCCAGACTTCCCTGGAGGAAAATCACTCTCCCAAACCCGTTGAGCATAGTAATGTTGATTATTTGCTTATAGGTGATTCGATTCTTCGTTATGCGGGGAGGTCTTGTGAGAACAATGGTTGTACTGTTAGGGTACACCCTGGGGCAAAAATTAAAGATATAAAACATAAATTAATGGGTTTCTTGCAGCACCAACCTAAAATAATTCATTTTCATGTAGGAACTAATAACTTGCCATCGAAATATAATGGAGGTGCTGGGTACAATGGGGGGTGCGGCAAGCGCGAGGCATTACATTATATGGCGGACCTGTTATACACAACACGAACTCGTTTTCCCAACAGTGTTGTCTTAGTCGACAGCATTTTGCCAAGGTCTGACATTAGTGGTACTGCATTGGCACAATTTAATGACCAGTTGGAGCTGATGTCTGGAAACTTTGGTGTTGTTTTCTTCAACTGGAATCAGTTGGTGCGAAGGTATCATCTGGCTCGGGATGGCAGGCACCTTAACAGAAAGGGCGTGTCTGTGTTTGGAGCAGCACTTTTGAATATTTATGATCAGCTTACGTCCCGTGAAATAGCTCCGGATGGGGTAGTGTCTAACTGTGGTGGCGCTGTGGTGAGTGGTGTACTTCCAGTTGACATTGTCAGAGATGGCTCATTGAAACCTGTGGCTGATGGTGTAGACGCCGTACCGGAGGGTGAGCTTACGGTGGACGGTGTTGGAGCTGGGTCGCTGGAGCCTGTGGTTGACGGCGTTGAAGCCGTATTGAATGTAGATCTTCCGGTTGACAGTGACGGACCTGGCTTACCGGGGCGTGTGGATACTGGAAATGTGGTGCAGTCAAAAAACGGTCATTTAAGATTGATAAATATATCAGGGTAGCACATCTAAATATGAACTCTCTTTCCACGGGCTTTGAAGAGATGCGGGCTGTGGTAGAGGATTTAAACCTGGATGTTTTTGGTGTTTCGGAAACGTGGCTGAACGATAGTAAATCTTCTGATGAGTTTGCTATTAAGGGGTATTCATTGTTTAGGAGCGATAGAAGGGGGAATGGAGTCGCCACCAGAGGTGGTGGAGTGGCACTATACGTGAAGAACTACTTACACTTCTCGCTGAAACCACTAAAGTTTGAACACTGCCCTTTTCCGGAGCAGATTTGTGGAATATTGAAATGTAAAAATGAATCGTTTTGTATTTGCATTATCTACAGACCAGGGGATATGCCTTACACTTGTCTAGAGCCCGCTCTCTACTCTGTATTTTATGATATGGCCCAGTATGCAGATAATATCGTTGTAATGGGTGATTTGAATATAAACTTGTTGGATTTATCATCACCAGAGACTCGCTTTGCTCATAAACTGTTTAAGAGCCTTGAGGTGACTCAGTTGGTTAAAGTTGCTACAAGAGTTACTAAGACCTGTGCAACGTTGATTGATCACATTATTGTGAATAGCAATGTCGATTATGCACAGTGTGACGTTGTGGATATGTCAACCATCTATGACTCAAGAGGTATTCGAGTATCTGACCATAAGATGATATATGTTGATATAAAAACAAAAAAATCAAAAGAGCCTCCTAGATTTGTTACTTACCGTGACTTCTCCCGATTTGACATTGACAAGATGATACATTGTACGTCCAGTATTAGGTGGGAAGATGTTATGTACATGAACAATGTACATGACATACTAGATTTTATTACCTCTGCTATCAATCGTGTTTTTAATGAAAACGCGCCTCTAGTACATAAGAGAGTGACCAGAAAGAAATCTCCATGGAGGAATAGGAAAATTATTCAATTAACCACTGAAAAAGATTATTATAAGAAGAAAATGCTATCCACAACAAATGAAACTGATAAAAAAACATATTGTAAGGTTAGAAACATGCTCAACCATGAAATAAGACGATCAAAACAAAATTATTTTAGAACTGAAATGGAGAAATGTAAAAACTCTAAAGACTTTTGGACTAAAATAAAGACTAGTGGTGTTATTGATCCATTCGATCCAGCCATACCAAATTTTGTCAAAGATGTGGGGGAAATCAATAAGTATTTCGTCAGTATGGGCTTAGGTATCACGGCAAAAGCTGATTGCGTACAGTTCTATGAAAGAAACAAATCAGAGAGTGTCACTAGTGATTTCTATTTCAGAAAGATTACAAGAAAAGAAGTGCAGGAGGCTTTGAATAGCATCACATCAGAGGCTGTCGGAGCTGATGGTATATCAATAAAAATGATTAAAATGATAAGTCCATATTGTATTGATGCCATAACGCACTTAGCAAACCAGTCATTAGCCACTTCCACTTTTCCGGATGCATGGAAAGAGGCAATTGTACTGCCTCTGCCCAAAGTCAAGACACCTTTATCTGTATCAGACCTGCGTCCGATTTCGGTACTGCCTGCCTTGTCTAAGGTATTGGAGAAGTTAGTTGTTTCACAGATGGTAGCCTTTTTGGAGTTGAATAATATCCTTCCAGCCTTGCAGTCTGGGTTCAGAAAGGATCATAGTACAACAACTGCGCTTTTATTAGTTTGTGATGAGTTACTTCAAGCAAGGGCAGAAAAGAAAGCATCTCTTCTTGCATTGCTGGATTTTTCACATGCATTCGATTCTATCGACCACAGTATGTTATTAGCTGTCATGCATTTTTATGGTTTTCGACCGGAAGTGGTTGCTTGGTTTCATTCCTATTTGGTAAATAGGAGACAAAAGGTTAAAATTGGGATGGATTTCTCATCGTCTTTGAGTAAGGTTGCTGGTGTCCCACAGGGTAGTTGCCTCGGGCCTATTCTGTTCACTCTATTTGCCGCCACTATGGGTTCAGGCTTACAAAATGGTCGCTTGTATTCATACGCCGATGATGCTCAACTTTGTGTTTCATATGGTGCCGGAAGAGCTGACGCAGCTGTATCTATTTTAAATTCTGAACTAAGCATTGTCCATGATTGGTCTGAGAGGCATGGGATTAAATTGAATAAGGAAAAGTGTTGTGTATTGTCGATTCCTTCCAATGTGGGTTCGGAGTCTGTCGGTGAGGTGTTACTTGGCGGCATCAGACTAAATGAGTGTGAATCCTCAAGGCTCTTGGGCCTCATGTTCGATGGTGATCTCACTTTGTCTGGTCATGTAAGTGCTGTTTGTCGGCGGGCCCTTAGTCGACTAAGAATGTTATACAAACATAGGTACTTGTTTCCTAAAGAGACCAAGCTTCGCCTTGTCCAGGCTCTTGTGCTCTCTGTGATCGATTACTGCCTCCCTGTGTATGGCAATATTGTGTCTAGAGGGGATTTAGACAAATTACAGAGAGTGCAAAATATGTGTGTCAGGTATGTATGTGGACTAAGAAGGTTTGATCATGTTTCGGAGGCGCGAAGATCACTGGGTTTGCTGACTGTAACTGATACCTGTACTCTGCGCTCCTTATGCCTAGTTTATAGAATCCTTACCACTGGTAGGCCGGGATATTTGAGGGAAAAACTAAAAAACAGGTCTCAGATCCGATCTCGCAGCACTAGACAGGATCAAGTTTTGGAGATGCCTCGCGTTCACCGTGAATTTGAAAGAAAAAGATTTACGTACTTTGCTCCCAAATTATTCAATGAATTTTCCTCCAGTTTAACAGGCCAGGGTATATCTGAAACTACATATAAAAACAATGTATACAAACATTTAATGTATAATACAAGCTGATATATTCATATATAACTGTACTGTATACATAACTCTATGTTTTAATTATGAATAATGAAGATTAGTTTTTAATTTTTTTAATAATTAATATGACTTGAGTTGTTTTGTAAACCAGCATTGTTTGTTGAAAACCGCTCCAAATATAAGACCTTATTTATTTATTTATTTATTTATTTATAACTGCACATACATACAGAGAGGCACTAAAATTTGTCCCCGAAAAAAACACTTTTTTTGAGTTCTTGGAACCCTAAAATGGATTTTTAGACCAATTTGTAAAAAAATTTTTTTTGAACGATCACAATACTTGCTTTATGCTAATGCATATGGGAGATAGTAAAATTAAATAAAATGTTTAACAGCTAATTTACCTAGAAGTGAGGTTATTTCTTAAATCAGCTGTTTGAAAGTTATGCCTATGTGTTTTTGTGGTACGTTAAAACCAATGGAATTTTGTTATATTGGTACTGTAAACAGAAGTAAAATTATCTACATGTAATATGATTTTGTACTTCCATTTCGTATTTCCAATTCAAAATGACTTCGGCAGGAAAACGTTGCATAACTCTAAGTATAGCCTGCAGTAAATTACATTGTGCCATTGCATATAAGTGAATCACAGCATGCTGACAAAATGTCTAAATAAGTCGAAATTGTATCAACGATATGTATCTAAATACCCATAAATAAAGACTACTGTTAACTGAGCGACTAAGTAGGTTTCTGTCAACTTGTAGCGCCCGATCAAGTCCCGAGCGGCAACATGCGAGCTGTATCCGTTTTGCCTGTGTGGGATGGCAGGCGCTACGTTGCACACGGACCAAAACACTCGATTGAAAATATGAAGAAATGTGCCATGTGAAATTACTAACAAATATATGGAACATTTTGGTTATATTAGGTCCTATTTAGAGTAGATAAGTTATTTGAAAATGTTTTCATGTATAAACAGCTACAATATATACTCATAAAAAATGTAGATTTGTTGTTTTATTTATACTGTACGCTTGTGATGAGATTCATTAGAATTAAAGCCACATTGTATGATATTTCATAAAATATACATCGGGTGTTGATTATTTGTACTAAAGAAACTTATTCTTAATAATCTCATTACACACATTAAAAAAAAAAAAAAAAAAAAAAAAAAAAAAACACACACAAATGGTTGCATTATACGTGCAGGTCAGATGTAATCCTGTAAATGAATTCCCCTTTATATTCTCATAAATCACTAAACGTGACAGTGGTATTGACCCACCCACCCACCCATACAGTGGATTGACCCAACCGCCCTCACATACACGTACAGTGGATTGACCCAACCACCCGCCCATACACGTACAGTGGATTGACCCAACCACCCTCCCATACACGAACAGTTGATTGACCCAACCACCCTCCCATACACGTACAGTGGACTGACCCAACCACCCTCACATACACGTACAGTGGATTGACCCAACCACCCTCCAATACACGTACAGTGGATTGACCCAACCACCCTACCATACACACACAGTGACAGTGCTATTGACCCAACCATCCTCCCATACACGTACAGTGGATTGACTCAACCACCCTTCCATAAACACAGTGACAGTGGTATTGACCCAACCACCCTCCCATTCACACACAGTGACAGTGGTATTGACCCAACCACCCTCCCATAAACATACAGTGGATTGACCCAACCACCCTCCCATACACATACAGTGCCAACCTCCCACACACATACAGTGGATTGACCCAACCACCCTCCCATACACACAGTGACAGTGGTATTGACCCAACCACCCTCCCATATACACAGTGACAGTGGTATTGACCCAACCAACCTCCCATACACACAGTGACAGTGGTATTGACCCAACCACACTCACATACACACAGTGACAGTGGTATTGACCCAACCACCCTCTCATACACGTACAGTGGATTGACGCTACCACCCTCCTACACACATACAGTGGATTGACCCAACCACCCTCCCATACACACACAGTGACAGTGGTATTGACCCAACCACCCTCCCATACACATACAGTGCCACCCTCCCACACACATACAGTGGATTGACCCAACCACCCTCCCATACACACACAGTGACAGTGGTATTGACCCAACCACCCTCCCATACACATACAGTGGATCACCCAACCATACACACACAGTGACAGTGGTATTGACCCAACCACCCTCCCATACACATACAGTGGATAACCCAACCATACACACACAGTGACAGTGGTATTGACCCAACCACCCTCCCATACACATACAGTGACAGTGGTATTGACCCACCCGCCCACCCCGTACACGTACAGTGTATGGTCCAACCACCCTCCCATACACGCGCAGTGATAGTGGGATTAACAGTTCCTGTTTAGACCAACAACAAACTGATTATTATTATAATACACTAATATAAGTTTATTCTATATTACACATATTAGTTTTCCGCAGTGGGTATCTCCATGCCTTAGACGAGTCTCTACGGCCGATTACATTGTATAAAAAATCGTAGCGTTAGTATCCATAAATCTCGTACGTAAAATATGTTTAAGACACTTCAGATTCATTATCAAGTGTCATGTTTGATTCTTTACTGTGGCCGTGATGGAAAGGTAGAACAAGTTGCCTTTTCTATTTACATTGTACACAAACTACACTCATTTACAATTTTTACTACAACTACTTGTATGTCCGAGTACACTACCTTCCAGCCCTCAAGGACAGACGATGTTGTCGAGATGTGACATACGAGTGGGTAACACCGCAGCCACATATTAGATTCGATAAATAGTGTGGCTTTATTAAAACCGCTGCTATTTTTATTTTCAACACAGAAACTCCATACAGGTAAACTTTTTATTAAAATGTATAAAAATGAAAATTTTTGGTAAATCGATTATCTTCAAAAATTCTGATCGTTATTTAAACCTTTAAGGATATTTAAAACCTTAAATTCAAATAAAAAAGGCTATAATGAAATAAAATGGACATCGAACACTTTAGTTATTAGTATTCGTTATTCGTTTGTAACACGCCGATCGTAGAGATGTTGGCAAATATGAGGAGCGAATAAGTGTAGATGAACGAGTTTAGCAGCTGTTACTAACTAAGGTCGACTGTTCCTCAGAAAAAGGTTTATTAGTAGTCCAATAGCCAGGGAAACTAGCATATCTACAACTTTACGTGGAATATGAACCACGTAATATTGATCTGATTTTAAGCTAACTGACAAACCTGATACTCAGTTCTCTTCCCTATACAATATCCTGAATCTTGATTACCACCCAACATGGGTACCCCAGACTTCTAAATTCTCGAAGTTATTCAAACCTATCATCGACCTTTCGGAACTTATTTGCACGCTAGAATACAAGTTTTAATGTCAATTTAAATGAATTATGTTAAGTTATATGATTATTTTGTAGCACTTGGGCTCATATATTTAAACAGTATGAATAGTATACTCTTACAAAAATAAAAAAGTTAATCTAATTATCCAAATATTGATCAGTTTAGTGCAAGAAATCAATTATGAATTTAACTAAAGCACCAGTTAATCGAAAGTAAATTATTACTTTGATTAATAGCAGTTAGTGGGGATGATACATTTTACAAGAACAATAATAAATTGTTGGACATTATTAAGGTGGGAGGGAGGCGTCAGTTTCCTCTATTACTCCACAAATTCCATTATACAGGCGATCACGGAGTTAGGAAGTCTAGCCAGCTGGTACCGATAACCTCATCGAGATAACGGTATTTATTACGGTTATTAGGTTAAGGGGCCCAGCTGAGCCCTGTAACTACCACTCGTAGCAACTATGAAGCCTGTCTTGGCTATCGATCAAAGATATCGAGTTGGGAAGTCTAGCTAGCTGGTACCGATAACTTCATCGAGATAACGGTATTTATTACGGTTATTAGGCTAAGGGGCCCAGCTGAGCCCTGTAACTACCACTCGTAGCAACTATGAAGCCTGTCTTGGCTATCGATCAAAGATATCGAGTTGGGAAGTCTAGCTAGCTGGTACCGATAACTTCATCGAGATAACGGTATTTATTACGGTTATTAGGCTAAGGGGCCCAGCTGAGCCCTGTAACTACCACTCGTAGCAACTATGAAGCCTGTCTTGGCTATCGATCAAAGATATCGAGTTGGGAAGTCTAGCTAGCTGGTACCGATAACTTCATCGAGATAACGGTATTTATTACGGTTATTAGGCTAAGGGGCCCAGCTGAGCCCTGTAACTACCACTCGTAGCAACTATGAAGCCTGTCTTGGCTATCGATCAAAGATATCGAGTTGGGAAGTCTAGCCAGCTAGTACCGATAACCTCATCGAGATAACGGTATTTATTAAGTTTATTAGGTTAAGGGGCCCAGCTGAACCTTGTAACTACCACTCGTAGCAACTATGAAGCCTGTCTTGGCTATCGATCAAAGATATCGAGTTGGGAAGTCTAGCCAGCTAGTACCGATAACCTCATCGAGATAACGGTATTTATTACGGTTATTAGGTTAAGGGGCCCAGCTGAGCCCTGTAACTACCACTCGTAGCAACTATGAAGCCTGTCTTGGCTATCGATCAATGATATCGAGTTAGGAAGTCTAGCCAGCTAGTACCGATAACCTCATCGACATAACGGTTTATTACGTTTATTAGGTTAAGGGAACCAGCTGAACCTTGTAACTACCACTCGTAGCATCTATGAAGCCTGTCTTGGCTATCGATCAAAGATATCGAGTTGGGAAGTCTAGCTAGCTGGTACCGATAACTTCATCGAGATAACGGTATTTATTACGGTTATTAGGTTAAGGGGCCCAGCTGAGCCCTGTAACTACCACTCGTAGCAACTATGAAGCCTGTCTTGGCTATCGATCAAAGATATCGAGTTGGGAAGTCTAGCTAGCTGGTACCGATAACTTCATCGAGATAACGGTATTTATTACGGTTATTAGGCTAAGGGGCCCAGCTGAGCCCTGTAACTACCACTCGTAGCAACTATGAAGCCTGTCTTGGCTATCGATCAAAGATATCGAGTTGGGAAGTCTAGCTAGCTGGTACCGATAACTTCATCGAGATAACGGTATTTATTACGGTTATTAGGCTAAGGGGCCCAGCTGAGCCCTGTAACTACCACTCGTAGCAACTATGAAGCCTGTCTTGGCTATCGATCAAAGATATCGAGTTAGGAAGTCTAGCCAGCTAGTACCGATAACCTCATCGACATAACGGTTTATTACGTTTATTAGGTTAAGGGAACCAGCTGAACCTTGTAACTACCACTCGTAGCATCTATGAAGCCTGTCTTGGCTATCGATCAAAGATATCGAGTTAGGAAGTCTAGCCAGCTAGTACCGATAACCTCATCGACATAACGGTTTATTACGTTTATTAGGTTAAGGGAACCAGCTGAACCTTGTAACTACCACTCGTAGCAACTATGAAGCCTGTCTTGGCTATCGATCAAAGATATCGAGTTAGGAAGTCTAGCCAGCTAGTACCGATAACCTCATCGACATAACGGTTTATTACGTTTATTAGGTTAAGGGAACCAGCTGAACCTTGTAACTACCACTCGTAGCAACTATGAAGCCTGTCTTGGCTATCGATCAAAGATATCGAGTTAGGAAGTCTAGCCAGCTAGTACCGATAACCTCATCGACATAACGGTTTATTAAGTTTATTAGGTTAAGGGGCCCAGCTGAACCTTGTAACTACCACTCGTAGCAACTATGAAGCCTGTCTTGGCTATCGATCAAAGATATCGAGTTAGGAAGTCTAGCCAGCTAGTACCGATAACCTCATCGACATAACGGTTTATTACGTTTATTAGGTTAAGGGAACCAGCTGAACCTTGTAACTACCACTCGTAGCAACTATGAAGCCTGTCTTGGCTATCGATCAAAGATATCGAGTTAGGAAGTCTAGCCAGCTAGTACCGATAACCTCATCGACATAACGGTTTATTACGTTTATTAGGTTAAGGGAACCAGCTGAACCTTGTAACTACCACTCGTGTAGTAGTTATGAAATCGGTATTGGCATTACTTCGAATCTAAGATAGTAGTAAGTGTTAGAAAATTACTTGTAGCTGTTATATATATACATTTATTATAATTTTCAAAAGTTTATAACATTCATCGAAAACTTAAAATTTTCTTTTAGTAATGCTGATTTTTGGGTTAATCTAGTAGATTAAATTCATAAAAGTTTGTAACCGTATTATTTTTGTTGATACCCCTTATGAATATTTTAAGGTGTGTTGGCGTATTTGGCTATATTGTTGATTATTAACTTATTATAACAGTTTGATCGATAACTTGATACAATTTTTAGCAGAATCTGTTTTTGAAATTGAGCTATTCGACTTTGCTTTGCGTCATAAATGAATGACGAATGATCATTATAAATGTTATATACTTAGTTGATCCGATATTGGCTACTCACGAGTGATTGAATATGTAATGTATTTATCTTAATTTAAAAATTATAATAAATATATGTACATTATTTCATCACGCACTTAAATTTTAGTAATGTGATCGCCAAAATTCCTGTCATATGACTTCGACAACTCGAAAGACACTAACTACCTTGAAACTCAATGATACATAATAAATTCGTGTTATTTATCATGTTATATCTACCCTTATAACTTACTAATATGTAAGCTAATAATAACATGGCGTCCGGTTGGAAAAGGAAGTAAACATTTATTGTTATTGTTCAAAATCATGCACCAATAAATGTGAAAGAATTGTGGTTCAACATGTTCGACTCATTTAAGTTCCACAATACTTATTATGTTGTTTCATAATTAGCATATTATGAAATTAGCATATTCATACAAACATATTGCGTGTTTGTAGAAGAACAATACAAGTGAACGACATGACAGAATTTTATTGCAAAATAAGTACAAATATCAACATAATATCGATATAAATTTGTGTTGTGTTGTTATTATAGCATTGATTTTATACACAAGATTTCCCATCAAATGTTAATTTATTGTCAAAAAATTATCAGCTATTTTTGTGGTCCATTGTGGAGCGCTAGTGTAGTCATACGTAAATGTAATGCAGTTTAATGCACCAGCTGTGGTGGCGGACCTCACTAACTAACAAAATTACTGCCACAAATATTCCTGTTAGATGAGATATCTGTTGTAGGAGGATATAATCAAGACGTATAGTTTCACTTGTATTGTATTTATTATGTTTCCAATCTTGCCTTTGTTTGTGTTTGATCTGAATTCAAAATTAATAGCCAACTTGACAAAACTAAAAGAGTGTTTTTCATCAAAATTAATAGCCAACTTGACAAAACTAAAAGAGCGTTTTTCATTAAAATTAATAGCCAACTTGACAAAACTAAAAGAGAGTTTTTCATCAAAATTAATTGGATTCTACCTAAATTTAAGATATATCCATCGATTACCTAATCAATATAGAATGACACTATGCATAGGCCAATTAGAAAGTGATCTTTTTAACACACTGGTGCGAATGAGATGAATAGAGAGATGCAAGTGAAACGGAGAACTACTCTTCCGTCACTGTTAAATTCTGTTTAAAAATTGTCATGGCAACCAGAGTGGTAGGCCGTTTTCTGACTGCGCAATAGTAAATACCACCCATTTTACGTCATTAGCAACAGTCATCATTGGTTGGTTTAATTAACACTGACGAATCAATATTAAATCGATTCAATTTAATCGTTATTTAGTATTAAAATAACAATTAATAATACTAATAACACAAAGAATAATAATGTAAACAATAAAAAAGCAATTAAACAAACTTGTGCAGTTGATTACAGTTATTTTTTCAGCTAAACACTGTTGCGAAAGTTAGTGAAGCCCGTGAATTAAGCCAGCTCAGCGGTGGAAGGTTCCCTTCTGCCGCTGGAACCCATACATTCACTAAATATAACACGCAGGTCGCTTACCATCCGGCATAATTATAGTTGAGGGATTATTTGCTTTTTAGTCATTGTTGCTATATACTCCAACATTTTGCACTATGATCATTCATGTTACGTAAGGCAAATATGAATTTTTGAGGCGTGTCGAAGACATCTTGAATCTTTTATTCTCTTTCAAACAACATTTTTTTGTTGGAATTCACAGCTTGTGCTGATCTCGACTAGCCGGGGGTTTCAGTTAGAATTCACAGCTTACTGATCTCGACTAGCCGGGGGTTTCAAGTAGAATTCACAGCTTGCTGATCTCGACTAGTCGGGGGTTTCAGTTAGAATTCACAGCTTGCTCATCTCGACTAGCCTGGGGTTTCAGTTAGAATTTACAGCTTGCTGATCTCGACTAGCCGGGGGTTTCATTTAGAATTTACAGCTTGCTGATCTCGACTAGCTGGGGGTTTCAAGTAGAATTCACAGCTTGCTGATCTCGACTAGTCGGGGGTTTCAGTTAGAATTCACAGCTTGCTCATCTCGACTAGCCTGGGGTTTCAGTTAGAATTTACAGCTTACTGATCTCGACTAGTCGGGGGGTTTCAGTTAGAATTCACAGCTTGCTCATCTCGACTAGCCGGGGTTTCAGTCCATAACGTTATGTGTATACTAATTTGATTCTTTGCATGCCTTAAGACATGGTACTCTCCCGAAACCTTTGTAGTATTTTTTTCTTTTTTTAGTGGTGGTAAATTTTACCAAACAATTAGGAATCATGGTTAAATGTGAAAATTCGATCCTTATCATTATGATAATTACTGTTGATAACCCATTGGAATATTAAAACTGTCCATTTTGGACAATTTCCACAAACATTTTCCTAAAGTTCTGATTTAATATTATCTCTGTATTTAAGAAACTACATTTGAAATGACTACAATCACAAAGTGCCACTACATTTATCTGGGACGAAACATTTTATGTACAGTTTCTTGTAAACAACATGGGGCTGTCTACTGTCACGGGTGGGTGGGGAGGCAGGGGTGCGAAAGGGTGGTTTTGTATTTGTTGTGTACTAATCGATAGCAGTACCAGTCCCGCTGGGTAGTTTTCTGCTACGTAAATAGTTTATTGGTTCAAGACCGGCTATAAACCATCGACCATTTCAACAAACAATATGTCAAGTGCAGCGAGCAGGCTGCTTTATTGTAGGAACAGTATATTTATTTATATGTTTATAATTTGGCAACACTGGAACGATCAAACAAATTAGGAACCATTGGACTAAACATCGTGAGCAGTTAAGCCGATAAAGTAGTGTTTTAACCGAAGTAATTAAAATTAAAATTTCTTTTATAAGTAGGCCTACATAAATTTATATAAATTCTCGTGTACTTTATATTCTTGTCCAAAATATAAATCTTGCACGTGCATCAAACTCGTGTTAAATTGTACAGTTAACTCAATTAATTCGTGTAGTTAATTTTTTCTCAGTTCCAAGGTGAAATAATTACGCTGTATTATGATTAGAAGTTTCTTAGCGATAACCTCAAAATTAAACTAAATCCAAGCTCACAATTTAGATGCAGTGTAAATTTGTATAACGCCCCTCAGTCCATATATTACAAAGTATCTTCATCACTTATTAATTGTGTCCAAAAAGTAGTAAATTAATACTAAAATACTTTATATAATATAAGTAATAAAAGCAAATAAATATAAAAATGACATACATTTACAGTTAGCTCAAAACATCTAAATGCCTTGACCGAGGTAGAAAAGAGAGTTTTAAATAATACATTTTTACATACTAGGCCTATTTTTATCGTTATTAAGACCATAGGTGCCTTAATTGAATAGTTTAATCAACAGCAAATTTAAAAGTTTAATATTTGTTAGCAAATTAACAGCACTTATTAAACAGTATCAAAAGTTACATTATGAATGAAACAAGTGTTTAAATACTCATAACTATAATAAAAAATTAACAATAAATTGTTTCAATCACTGAGAGAAGCAAAACGAACAAAAAAATTGGGAAAGGAAATAACGGTGTTTGTGTGAATACAAAAGAGTTATGGCTGTGAGAAAAGCGGGTCAGACCACAGCTCCTTAGTTATCCCGGCGCGCACTTGGAAGTTTACTACTCAGCTCATTTTTTTTTCAAAGGAATGCTACGATTATTCAACGCTAACATACGAGGACGAAGTTTAAGTTTATAACGACTTTTTTCACATTTAAAAAAAGTCGTTAAGCTTCTTATAAACATTAATCTTCCACTCACTTGTCTACGATTAACTACGTTTTAGTGCATTAACATCACGTAAAAACTAAATAAAGTTACTTTATTATTTCAATGCATGTTTTGTACGCATAAGAGGAAATTTAAATGTTTTTTTAATCGTGATGATTTTTATGAGAGAGAATAACGGCAATATTTAGTGATGTGATATATCGGACCAAAATATCGATATGGCTGATATTATCGAAAGAAAACATCGATAGTAATATATCGATACATCGAAAATACGTATCCATATATCGTTACCATCCCTATGTACAGCTGTGGTTACCAATCAGGGTAATAAACGGAACCGGCCAAACAACCAAACCTGTTGCCCGTCGTATGTCAAGTGAGGAAAGTCAAATCATGTCTGCTTTGATACTTCTAGTGAATCTGCATTCCCTCAACATTTTAATGTTTAAATTAAACGAAGAAATATTTAGCATTGTTTTTGTTTAATAATGTTTTATTATCATAAAAAATACCATAGTTTTAAACCAACTTAAAAAATATGGTAACCGGCACAAACCTTCTTCCTTTTCCTTTGACTGTTTAAAAAATGTACAAATATTGTTGAAGAAATACTGTTATAGTTGAAATAGTGTATTGATTTTAAAAGTTTAATATTAATCTATGAAAGCTTGTTTCAAGTCATATGTTAATGTTGAATATAAATACATTGCTGAATTGAATTAAAATTAAAGGATGCAAAAACACACCTAAATAAAACAGATGTTCAATTAATTATTTTTCTAAGGAATGTACCTAAAAAATTGGTTTTTTCTTTAAAAAATGTTGATGTCTGTCCGTATATGTGTCTGTCTGTGTGTATGTGCACTTCACTGGAGACCAAACGGATGGATCAATTTTTATGAAATTTGGTATGTAGGTGTCTTTAGCCAATATCTCCAGATCATTTTTCAATTTTTTGACATTTTATTTTAAAAAAAATTTTTATAGGCAAAAAACATACAAAAATGTAATTTTCTCAAAAACAACTTTAACGATTTTAATTAAATTTTCAGGGAAGGTGTGAATTACAATTTAAAATATTTTAGTAAAAATCGCATGTCTCTAACTTGACTATTTTTGAGTTATGGCAAAAAACATATTTGGGAATCAAACTGGTAGTTTGCAGTTTTGATTTTTCAGTTTTTAACATGCGGGAAAGTTTATGCCAATTATTTGGAACCAGTTATTATAATTAAGTTTATTTTTTGTTAAAGTACATAACAATTTCAGCGGTTGTCAATAAAAAATGAACTGCTGTATACAATTTCATCATGATTCAATAATAAAGGTTGTGAATTTAAGGTTTATTTCATGATATTATTTATACATTTATGCCAATTTATGTTGATATTCTCTTTCGGTGTGTGATGCGAGATGTCAAGCAGAGCTACAGATCTCTGCAGTCTAGAATACGGTTTGCATAGAGTTCGCTGCACTGTGGTGCATTGGGATTCATTTATTTTACACATCTTGCATTGATATGCAAAAAGCAATACAGATTTTATGGAGCCCATCAAAAACTGAATTATTTATAGTAGTCACGTTCGTTCTTACGTACAGCTTGTGAATCACCACGTGACCGGGATCGACGAACTCTTGTGGAGTCGATACACACGACTTCAAAGTACGAACCGAAATAGCCTTTATAAGTCCGAAATATACTGGCTGTGCGAAGGGACACGTTTTCAACGAGACCAAATTTTCATTGTATATAATGGATTGTAAAACAATGTCAACATTTTTCATAACTCGTGAAGATCATAGTGAAACAGCAACGCAGTATAATATTTCTGTAATTAAATTTGTATTTAAAAATGTTTTTATTGTTAAATGTTGTTTTTTTATTTATGATGTAGAAATATAGATGCCAAACGATTTGTCGAAACAAATCAGTAAAATACTTCAAGTAAATGAAGTGATCATAATAAAGAAAGTATTTACAGACCTATAATACAGAAAACCAGGTAAAACAGGAATGAACAAATAGAAAGTTAATACATTCTTGGTTAACAATGAATAAGGACTCAATTTAAAGCTATTAAATTTAACTTCCAGATTATTTTCTTTATTACTATTCAGTATTTCTAAAGGGTAGAAAACGCCCTCCATGTTTCCTTTTTCCCATGGAAATAACTGTGTATTTTAAAAACTGACACAAAAAACATAAACATGATGAAAAAAGCTTGGCTAATTTGGTTTTCATTGTAAAACGTTTAAAGATAATTTCTACTAACTCTGAAACGATTGTTACCTTCAATCTCCTTAGAGTAGACTTATAGGAGTTTGTAGACTTATAGGGGTTTGTAGACTTATAAGGGTTTGTAGACTTATAGCGGCTTGTAGACTTATAGGGGTTTGTACACTTATAGCGGCTTGTAGACTTATAGGGGTTTGTAGACTTATAGGGGTTTGTAGACTTATAGTGGCTTGTAGACTTATAGGGGTTTGTAGACTTATAGGGGTTTGTTATCTAGGAAAACGGTAGCAGGATGAGCGTTTATATTGATGTGATGGCTTAGAGAGAACCACGGAAGTACGGGTAAGCAAACGTAGATAAAAACCCTGTAGCGAAGCAAGAACTGTCGGCTACTAAGTTATACATGATTCCAAAGTACATACTCAATTCCGTCACATGTACAAAGTGCAAAATTGTAATCCGTAGTAGAAAGGAACTTGAGTTGTTTAATCAAGAGGAACACAAAGCTATAAATCCTTTAAAGGGATTAGAGGAGAGGCCTTGGCAGTAATTCAGTTCTGTTTAGACATTAAGACTCATAATGTAATTATGTGAACAGTTCTCAAGTGTACAAACTAGATAATACTTTCTAAGCTCATTTTCTGTAAAGCTCCTTGCTGAGGTGTTCAAAACTTAAAACTTTGCTGAACTTGAATCTTTATTATGAGAGTATTCACTTCTCATACTGTTGATCCCTTTCCCCTCTAACTCCCCTTTCACCCACTAGCTGACGTCACAGCTCCTCCCACGCACCCCCACCCCACACGCTGCGGACGTCAAGGTTCATATACTCTGCATATATGAACACACTAAATATGTTCAAAATGACGGTGTCATTAAAACATCAAATGAAGTTTATGCTTTAATTCTTAAAGCGTACTAAAACATTACATGTTCTGCACGATGAACATGAATTTAATGTAAATTTACATTTGTTTCATGTCATGTGCAAATAATGCAATGATTTTGCTACGAATCTAGGACTAATAACAGTTTGTTTTTATAATAAGTTACCAAATCCCCTAAACTTGGTAACTTGAAGCAATGTACTAGAAATAACAATTTCCCTCCACAGAACTGAGTTAAAAACCATTCAGCGTATGAAGTTATAATGTACTTATAATTTTACTTGGTGTAAAACAGTACTTGCATATCCAGTGCTAACTTAAATATTTATAAGCATGTTGTAGTGGTTTATTAATTTATTTTGAATCGAACTCATTTACTCATAAGTCTAATTGTATTTGAATATTAATGTACTAGAGTGTAGAAACACTGATTCCAGGTAACAATGCGATGAATTCACTTACAGATAAATTTATTGTATGTGCCCTAAGATTTTTTCGGAACAAAAATACAATGTTCTTAATGAAAAAAACACTTCAACCACTACAAAGTTCTTATGTGCTTGGTTTGAAGTTATAGTTATACGAATGATGTTTAGAAACCATCTTCATGACAAATTGGAACTAACAGGTTTTGAATATTATTCATGTATACAACATATCGAAGTTGCTTCATAGATTTAAACTGTTCTTTGTTTTAGTTTTTCTGCGGAGTTTACGAAGTTATCGTTATCTATAGAAGCCTTTAGCATGTAAATTATGGTACTGTGTATTTATCTTTTACTCAAATGCTTTTGTAGGAATAAACAGTGTAATTGATTGTTTTATTACCTGCTTTTTTAATGCATCAGTGGGTTTAAATTTATTTTATCCGGTTGAATTTTATATGTAATTATTGATATGTTATACATATATTCCCCCCCCTCCCAATTATATTTATTGCTAATATGTTTTCAACTGACTCTCTACTGTTGACTGCATGCACTTATTATCTCTACAGTTTTTTTATGGTTATTTATTGCTTTTATTGTTATTTATTGTAATATCTAATAATGAGCATTTTTGTATAAAACGGCCATCAACTGCTATTGTTTTATGTAAATATATATTAGCTAATCAAGCTTTCATTGTACTTACTGTTCAACATTTTATACCGTAAATAAATGAACAGCGTAATTTTGGTTTGTGTGATCGTAAACATAATACATTAGGTATTCTACTTTCTTTATGTAACATTTCCATAATACAGTACAGTTATACTAGTTTACATAGTAAAAAGTCAAAAAAATTACTTCAATTATATTGTCCATCCTATACATAAGACGTGACCATATTTTTAAAAATTGAACAAAATCTGTTATTTGCAATGGTATATAGGAAGAAGCCGCTTGTTGTGGAGAGCGGTAGAGGGGGTAGGTAAGGGGTGTCCTTGTCCTGTCAGGGGGAGCCCGGGCCTATCCCTACACTGTGGAGTGTGCGTGACCTACTAGCGTCCACCCCTTCACTCTTAACGTGCCAACACAGTTATTATTGGGTGTTGTTATTTGCAGTAATGTGATGAGGTGTAGGAGGAAGCCATTTGTTGTGGACAGTTGGTAGTGTGGGGGAGAGGGGCAGGGGTTGTCCTTGTCCTGTCAGGGGAAGCACGGGCCTATCCTTACACTTTGGAGCGTGTGTGACCTACTAGCAGCCACCCCTTCACTCTTAACGCGCCAACACTGTAATTATTGGGTGTTGTTATTTGCAGTAGTGTGATGGGGTATAGGAGGAAGCCACTTGTTGTAGAGAGTTTGTAGTGTGGGGGAGAGGGGCAGGGGTTGTCCTTGTCCTATCAAGGGAGAGCCCGGGCCTATCCCTACTCTGTGGAGTGTGTGTGACCTACTAGCGGCCACCCTTCACTGTAAAGTGCCGACAATGTAATTATTGGGTGTTGTTATTTGCAGATGTGGTGTAGGAGGAAGCCACTTGTTGTGGAGAGTTGGTAGTGTGGGGGAGAGAGGCAGGGTGTGTCCTTGTCCTGTCAGGGGGGGCCCGGGACTATCCCCACACTTTGGACCGTGTGTGACCTACTAGCAGCCACCCTTCACTGTAACGTGCCGACACTGTAATTATTGGGTGTTGTTATTTGCAGATGTGGTGTAGGAGGAAGCCACTTGTTGTGGAGAGTTGGTAGTGTGGGGGAGAGAGGCAGGGTGTGTCCTTGTCCTGTCAGGGAGAGCCCGGGACTATCCCCACACTTTGGACCGTGTGTGACCTACTAGCAGCCACCCTTCACTGTAACGTGCCGACACTGTAATTATTGGGTGTTGTAGTTTACAGATGTGGTGTAGGAGGAAGCCACTTGTTGTAGAGAGTATGTAGTGTGGGGGAGAGGGGCAGGCGTTATCCTTGTCCTATCAAGGGAGAGCCCGGGCCTATCCCTACTCTGTGGAGTGTGTGTGACCTACTAGCGGCCACCCTTCACTGTAACGTGCCGACACTGTAATTATTGGGTGTTGTTATTTGCAGTAGTGTGATGGGGTGTAGGAGGGAGCCACTTGTTTTAGAGTGTTGGTAGTGTGGGGGAAAGAGGCAGGGTGTGTCCTTGTCCTGTCAGGGTGAGCCCCGGCCTACTCTGTGGAGTGTACGTGACCTACTAGCAGCCACCCCTCACTCTTAACGTGCCGACACTGTAATTGATGTGTTTGACTTTTTACAGTAGTTTGTTGGATTATAGAAGGAAGCCAATGGTTGTGGAAAATCGATAGATTCGGGAATATGGGGTGTCCCTGTCCTATTAGGGGAGCCTGGGCTTATCCCCACACTGTGGAGCGCGCGTAACCTACATATGTCATACGGTAAAAGTTTATAAATGCCTAAATATGGCAGGGTAACAGTAAACATGTATTAATGCCTAAATATTGTAGTGTAACTATAAACATGTATAAATGCCTACATATGGTAGAGTAACAGTAAACATGTATAAATGCCTAGGTATGGTAGAGTAACGTTAAACAAGTATAAATGCCTAAATATGGTAGTGTAACCGTATACATGTATAAATGCCTACATATGGTAGAGTAACCTTAAACACGTATAAATATCTAAATATGGTAGAGTAACTATAAACATGTGTTAATGCCTAGATATGGTAGAGTAACCGTAAACGTGTATTAATGCCTAAATATTGTATTGTAACCATAAACATGTATAAATGCCTACATATGGTAGAGTAACCTTAAACACGTATAAATATCTAAATATGGTAGGGTAACAATAAACATGTATTAATGCCTAGATATGGTAGAGTAACCGTATACATGTATAAATGCCTAGATATGGTAGAGTAACCGTATACATGTATTAATGCTTAGATATGGTAGAGTAACGTTAAACAAGTATAAATGCCTAAATATGGTAGTGTAACCGTATACATGTATAAATGCCTAAATATGGTAGAGTAACCGTAAACATGTATAAATGCCTAGGTATGGTAGAGTAACGTTAAACAAGTATAAATGCCTAAATATGGTAGTGTAACCGTATACATGTATAAATGCCTAAATATGGTAGAGTAACCGTAAACATGTATAAATGCCTAGATATTGCAGAGTAAAAGTAAACAAGTATAAATGCCGAGATATGGTAGGGTAACGTTAAACAAGTATAAATGCCTAAATATGGTAGTGTAACGTTAAACAAGTATAAATGCCTAAATATGGTAGTGTAACGTTAAACAAGTATAAATGCCTAAATATGGTAGAGTAACCGTAAACATGTATAAATGCCTAGATATTGCAGAGTAAAAGTAAACAAGTATAAATGCCGAGATATGGTAGTGTAACGTTAAACAAGTATAAATGCCTAAATATGGTAGTGTAACGTTAAACAAGTATAAATGCCTAAATATGGTAGTGTAACGTTAAACAAGTATAAATGCCTAAATATGGTAGTGTAACGTTAAACAAGTATAAATGCCTAGGTATGGTAGTGTAACGTTAAACAAGTATAAATGCCTAAATATGGTAGTGTAACGTTAAACAAGTATAAATGCCTAAATATGGTAGAGTAACCGTAAACATGTATAAATGCCTAGATATTGCAGAGTAAAAGTAAACAAGTATAAATGCCGAGATATGGTAGGGTAACGGTTAAACATATATAAATGCCTAGATATGGCTAAATAAAAGTAAACAAGTATAAATGCCTAGATATGGTAAGGTAACGCGTAAACATATATATATATATATATATATATATATATATATATATATATATATATATATATATATATATATGCCTAGATATGGTAGGGTAACGGTAAATATATATAAATGCCTAGATATGGCAGAGTAAAAGTAAACAAGTATAAATGCCTAGATATGGTAAGGTAACGGGTAAACATATATAAATGCCTAGATATGGTAGGGTAACGGTAAATATATATATGTAAATGCCTAGATATGGCAGAGTAAAAGTAAGCAATTATAAATGCCTAGATATGGTAAGGTAACGGGTAAACATATATAAATGCCTAGATATGGTAAGGTAACGGTAAACATATATAAATGCCTAGATATGGTAGGGTAACTGTAAATATATTTAAATGCCTAGATATGGCAGAGTAAAAGTAAGCAAGTATAAATGCCTAGGTATGGTAAGGTAACGGGTAAACATATATAAATGCCTAGATATGGTAAGGTAACGGTAAACATATATAAATGCCTAGATATGGTAAGGTAGCGGGTAAACATATATAAATGCCTAGATATGGTAAGGTAACGGTAAATATATATAAATTCCTAGATATGGCAGAGTAAAAGTAAGCAAGTATAAATGCCTAGATATGGTAAGGTAACGGGTAAACATATATAAATGCCTAGATATGGCAGAGTAAAAGTAAACAAGTATAAATGCCTAGATATGGTAAGGTAACGGGTAAACATATTTAAATGCCTAGATATGGTAAGGTAACGGTAAACATATATAAATGCCTAGATATGGTAAGGTAACGGTAAACATATGTAAATACCTCGATATGGCAGAGTAAAAGTAAGCGAGTATAAATGCCTAGATATGGTAAGGTAACGGTAAACATATATAAATGCCTAGATATGGTAAGGTAACGGGTAAACATATATAAATGCCTAGATATAGTAAGGTAACGGGTAAACATATATAAATGCCTATATATGGTAGGGTAACGGTAAATATATATAAATGCCTGGATATGGCAGAGTAAAAGTAAACCAGTATAAATGCCTGGATATGGTAGGGTAACGGTAAATATATATAAATGCCTATGTGTGGTAGGGTACCGGTAAATATGCATAAGTGTCCAGCTTCAATAGAGTAATGGTAATCTTGTATAAATATGAATGCTTGACGAATTTAATTAATATTGGAGCTGATATTGATGATGTAGCTGGGAAAGATTTATCACCTTATTTTAAAGTCGCTTACTGCCTCAACTCTTGTAAGGTTTTTGTTCGACGTCTTAGATTTTGTGTACAGTGTTTACTTTTCCGCATGGCTGATTTGTGCAGGGCGATTTGTTTTCGTGTAAAACATTTGTCAAAACATTACACTTTATAACAAACATAGTGTCATAGTTACCACTGGTCGTCAATGTATACAGCCAATATTAATCTAACATGCATCAATGTTAGCGGTTGTGGTTAGGGATATAAAACAAATATACGATACATACATCAGATTGCTATTTTCATATGAGAGTGTTTTTTTGTTTTACTAATCAAAGACTCTTATGAGAATGAATACTTTTCTACACAAACATTTATAAAACATATATATATATATATATATATATATATATATATATATATATATATACATATAAAATAAAGAAAAACTGTGTACATACTTTTATCGAACGTAGATTACAAAGGCTTTCTTTATAATTAACATTGAGTCCCTAGATGTATGCAGTCACATTGAATTATTCATAGTACTGCATATGCAGTCAATATTTATAATAATCCATATTTATACAATAAAATTGAATCCTTCATTGATTTAAAATAAAATATTGCGATTATCTTAAAATGTTAACATTTTGTGTTTGAAAGTAATTTCTGTTAACATAATTAGTCAATGCTAATTAATTGACCAAGCTTAATAATGTGACGAGCATGAAGTTTATATTTAGTCTATTGCTTTTCCCTACTCCAAAATATATTCCATCTTTTCCTGTCTAAAGGTCTAGAGTGAATATTTAAAAATATTCATAAATAGTCAAACTGGGATAAGCTTATTTACAGCACATGCTTTAACTATTTAATCAATTAAAAAATAAATAAATAAAATAATAACTAAAAAGTTATCTGTTTGCTTACAAACTCATATTAATGTTTATTTTAAATTGTGTTTATTCTTAGTATAGGTGGAAATGGTTTTTATTGAGCAGTTACCAATATAAATAGAATAATTTACCAATATAATAGTAAGTTAAATAAATATATTGAGTGTGGGGGGGGGGGGATATGGAAGCACTTTCTCAACAACGTTATTTTTTCCATATATAATTTGATAACTTAAAATTTTAAATAATTGTGTTCCATAAATTATACATTTTGATCGGAATAATTTACTAATAACCGTTAGATAGTGGAGAAATAAAATTGTTTCAATTAGTTACTTTGAAATTCAAATGACCGCTACACTAGAAAGGATAGACCTTTCGAAGTCCGGTTTTCGGCAATTAATTTCTCTTGAATAGACCTTTCATTTGATACAAAACTCGACCTAGACTTGCGTTGAAGATTTTCGTTTAACTCCTCGTGGCCATCCCCCCTGAAAAGATGAAATGTCACTAATGGCGTCAAAAGTGTATTCATTGTAACCATGATGATGTACAAGCTTTCACTTTTGCAAGTGAAGTCATACAAAAGTTGTGGGAGCGTTTCCATATTTTTTTACATATGTATACGTCATCCTGTATACATATGTAAATATGTCTATAGTATATAATTCATTATATTTACTATAAATTATTCACTGTAATAAACTGTTAAAATATTCCCTAGCAGACCCTAAGCAAAAGTCATGTAATCGAAGCCGAGTTTGTCAGCCAAGTATTGACACAAGTTTGCGGCGTGGCAGGGGGAGGTACCAATAACAGTTACCGCCGGGAAGTAGGAATTTACAGCACGCATTTTTATACCTCTGTGGATGAACAGAGCTCAGCAAAATGAAAGCGATTTCTGCAAAAATGTTTACCTTCTGAAAGTAGAGTCATTTTGTCTTACATCTTCTCTCAGATTTATTTCTATTGTTAATACTTATAATTGTATAGTTTAAAATGTGTTAGTCAAATCAAACGGAAAATATAAATGTCTAATATTTTTTCATACAAAGTTATAAATATAATTAATATATTCATGAGCCATTTATTAGTCAATCTCCATTAGAACCAAGATTATGACGTCTTACACTGTGGCAGTGTTGAAAAATGTACCTTCAAATACGACCTGACAGGTACGTTTTGATGGTATTTTTATAAAAATACGTGTAAGATGTATATTTGTAAGATTTGATTAACATTTTAAAATCCTGTTTATTATAAACAACGTCTTATTATTGTTTAGAGTAGAAGTGACGCAAATAAAAAGTTCCAAAATTGTTTCATACAAAATGTGCCAAATTTATGTGTAACATTTTTAATTCGAACAGTTCATTTCTACAAAGTGGTGTCAACAAAAAAACGTAAAGATTATTTATTTTAATTAAATCTTCAAAGAAATTTATGAGAATTCAAATGAACTGAAGACAATTTACGAACGGTTAGCGTAGGCTTTGTTACTACTATTACTAGAGGAGATAACCCAGAGTGGTGCGGTGTGACAGACCCGAATGTAGGCCGCCCAGGTTGTTGTGTCTATGGGAGGGGGTGGAAGGGTGGAGCCGGGCGAGCCACCCACCCTCTCTGGCACCACTCATCACCTCTTAGCGTAACCCATTTTACACGACTGTAGTCCTTAATCGTTACAATACCGACTAAAATAACACTGTCATAGAATTTAATGTTTTTGAGATTTGTACTCTGAAACCACTTGTCAATATGAAATACATATTTTTGCAATGAAAGAGCAGAGTAGCCTCACAAATTAAATATATATTGTAATTGCAAGCCTGCATTTAAGAGTGAGTATAATATGAACTATTGCTCTATATAAAACATGATAAACCAATGTTTATATATATTAAGCTTTATTTTCTATGTTGGTTTGTGTATTATAAAACTAATTAATTTAACGTTGATGGTAAACATATATAATCCACAACAACATCGACAGTTCAGATAAACGATTCCTGTGGTTTGTGTACGAGTTCTTGGTAAACATATATATTCCACTCCGACATCACACTTCAGATAAACGATTCCTGTGGTTTGTGTACGAGTTCTTGGTAAACATATATATTCCACTCCGACATCACACTTCAGGTAAACGATTCCTGTGGTTTGTGTACGAGTTCTTGGTAAACATATATATTCCACTCCGACATCACACTTCAGGTAAACGATTCCTGTGGTTTGTGTACGAGTTCTTGGTAAACATATATATTCCACTCCGACATCGACACTTCAGGTAAACGATTCCTGTGGTTTGTGTACGAGTTCTTGGTAAACATATATAATCCACTCCGACATCGATACTTCAGGTAAACGATTCCTGTGGTTTGTGTACGAGTTCTTGGTAAACATATATATTCCACTACGACATTACACTTCAGGTAAACGATTCCTGTGGTTTGTGTACGAGTTCTTGGTAAACATATATATTCCACTCCGACATCACACTTCAGATAAACGATATCTGCGATTTGTTTACGAGTTCTTGGTAAACATATATAATCCACTCCCAAACCGACACTTCAGGTAAACGATTTCTGTGGTTTGTGTACGAGTTCTTGGTAAACATATATAATCCACTCCGACATCGAAACCTCAGGTAAACGATTTCTGTGGTTTGTGTACGAGTTCTTGGTAAACATATATAGTCCACTCCGACATCGACACCTCAGGTAAACGATTTCTGTGGTTTGTGTACGAGTTCTTGGTAAACATATATAATCCACTCCCAAACCGACACTTCAGGTAAACGATTTCTGTGGTTTGTGTACGAGTTCTTGGTAAACATATATAATCCACTCCCAAACCGACACTTCAGGTAAACGATTTCTGTGGTTTGTGTACGAGTTCTTGGTAAACATATATAATCCACTCCCAAACCGACACTTCAGGTAAACGATTTCTGTGGTTTGTGTACGAGTTCTTGGTATACATATATAATCCACTCTGACGATGACACTTCAGGTTTGTTTACGTCAAACGATTCCTTTGGTTTGTGTACGAGTTCTTGGTGAACATAAACATATATAGTCCACTCCGACATCGACAGTTCAGGTAAACGACTCCTGGGGTTTGTGTGCGAGTTCTTGGTAAACATAAACATATATATTCCACTCCGACATCGACAGTTCAGGTAAACGACTCCTGGGGTTTGTGTGCGAGTTCTTGGTGAACATAAACATATATATTCCACTCCGACATCGACAATTCAGGTAAACGACTCCTGGGGTTTGTGTACGAGTTAATGATACAATACCATTTTTATAACCGTAGAATCGGCCGTGCACTACCAACCTAAACTAATGAATGCAGCCTGATGGGTCATTCCCGCATCGAGTAGCTTAATTTGGGCGAATGTTTGTAAGACGCCCTTTAGAATGATACTCTTCCTCGCCCCTCGTCTACCGCCGCCTCCGGAGCCCGAGTCTATCATTATATAAATTTAAATATAAACATGTGGTTTTTGTACTAGTTGATGGTAACATATTTAATCTAGTCTTAGATATTAGGCTTAAGCGAGTCTCAGCGATACCACTGAGGATGCCACATAGCAGCATGGGCGAAACGTTTGGTAACGAAAACAACAACTTGACGTGGTCGTTACCGAAAGCTTTAGTTATTAGTAATGACACCGACTGCTTAAGCATACGAAATAAGATTCATGTTATGTCTGATTAACGTTTACCCTTACTATATTCATGATCAGGTCGGAATTCATGTTATGTCCGATTAACATTTACCCTTACTATATTCATGATCAGGTCGGAATTCATGTTATGTATGATTAACGTTTACCCTTACTATATTCATGATCAGGTCGGAATTCATGTTATGTCTGATTAACGTTTACCCTTACTATATTCATGATCAGGTCGGAATTCAGGTTATGTCTGATTAACGTGTACCCTTACTATATTCATGATCAGGTCGGAATTCATGTTATGTCTGATTAACGTTTACCTTTACTATATTCATGATCAGGTCGGAATTCAGGTTATGTCTGATTAACGTGTACCCTTACTATATTCATGATCAGGTCGGAATTCAGGTTATGTCTGATTAACGTTTACCCTTACTATATTCATGATCAGGTCGGAATTCATGTTATGTCTGATTAACGTTTACCTTTACTATATTCATGATCAGGTCGGAATTCATATTATGTCTGATTAACGTTTACCCTTACTATATTCATGATCAGGTCGGAATTCATGTTATGTCTGATTAACGTTTACCCTTACTATATTCATGATCAGGTCGGAATTCATGTTATGTCTGATTAACGTTTACCCTTACTATATTCATGATCAGGTCGGAATTCATGTTATGTCTGATTAACGTTTACCCTTACTATATTCATGATCAGGTCGGAATTCATGTTATGACTGATTAACGTTTACCCTTACTATATTCATGATCAGGTCGGAATTCATGTTATGTCTGATTAACGTTTACCCTTACTATATTCATGATCAGGTCGGAGTTCATGTTATGACTGATTAACGTTTACCCTTACTATATTCATGATCAGATCGGAATTCATGTTATGTCTGATTAACGTGTACCCTTACTATATTCATGATCAGGTCGGAATTCATGTTATGTCTGATTAACGTGTACCATTACTATATTCATGATCAGGTCGGAATTCATGTTATGTCTGATTAACGTTTACCCTTACTATATTCATGATCAGGTCGGAATTCATGTTATGTCTGATTAACGTTTACCCTTACTATATTCATGATCAGGTCGGAATTCATGTTATGTCTGATTAACGTTTACCCTTACTATATTCATGATCAGGTCGGAATTCATGTTATGTCTGATTAACGTTTACCCTTACTATATTCATGATCAGGTCGGAATTCATGTTATGACTGATTAACGTTTACCCTTACTATATTCATGATCAGATCGGAATTCATATTATGTCTGATTAACGTTTACCCTTACTATATTCATGATCAGGTCGGAATTCATGTTATGACTGATTAACGTTTACCCTTACTATATTCATGATCAGATCGGAATTCATGTTATGTCTGATTAACGTGTACCCTTACTATATTCATGATCAGGTCGGAATTCATGTTATGTCTGATCAACGTTTACCCTTACTATATTCATGATCAGGTCGGAATTCATGTTATGTCTGATTAACGTTTACCCTTACTATATTCATGATCAGATCGGAATTCATGTTATGTCTGATTAACGTGTACCCTTACTATATTCATGATCAGGTCGGAATTCATGTTATGTCTGATTAACGTGTACCATTACTATATTCATGATCAGGTCAGAATTCATGTTATGTCTGACTAACGTTTACCCTTACTATATTCATGATCAGGTCGGAATTCATGTTATGTCTGATTAACGTGTACCCTTACTATATTCATGATCAGGTCGGAATTCATGTTATGTCTGATTAACGTGTACCCTTACTATATTCATGATCAGGTCGGAATTCCACACGATTTAAGGATCAACAACGCTATTATTTAGGGAAAAATTTTTTTCCTTTTTTATAGATTTTTGTAATTATTCCGGGGATTTCGATGAAAAATATATTTTTAATAGTTATTTTACAGTAAAATAAATTAACAAAAATGAGATGGTTTTATAAAACAAGACATACTAAACAAATAGAAATAGTTTTTAAAGTTAGTCTCCAAGGATGTTCAAATAGTGAAATGGGATGGTGTGAACTAAGGGGGGGGGGGTTCCGTGCTACAGTAATGTACTAAAGCATGTCAAACGTCTGTTAGCTTAGCACTCCTACAACCCTCTTGAGTACACCCCCTGGGAATAGTGTCGGTCTCCATTGTGACTGGCCCACACACACTGTCAAAGACGAATAACAGTTTCTGCAAAATAAATCTCCAGATGGTTTAATAAAAAAAAGTAAAATATTTTACACCTGTCTTGCAACTTATTATCAAAGCGAGTCTTCTAGTTCACTTTGCCACGAGTTATTAAAAATGTAAAATGATTTTGTATGTAATTATTTACTCTCATAATGTTTTCCTCTTGATCTCAAAATTAATTAACAAGTAAACATTTTCCATAATAATGATAATATTACAAACAATCTTTAGTAGATTATTATTAAAAAAGAAAAAAACAGAAAGTACAAAATAAGGTAAAAAATGAGCGTTGACCAGAAACTTTATAACATTATTTACGAATACAGGCCTTTGGGTGGCAAGAAGGTAAGATGGGATACGATCATAAATATCGTTCAATAGTAATAAATAGTATTAATTTGTTTATAGAAGTACAAAGAACTAATATGA
Organism: Stictocephala bisonia; assembly: GCA_035578905.1. Lineage (NCBI taxonomy): Eukaryota > Metazoa > Arthropoda > Insecta > Hemiptera > Membracidae > Stictocephala > Stictocephala bisonia. Next base: position 1,279 of record JAQJVL010003705.1, on the reverse strand, counting down.
ATTTCTACCAACTGCGAAAGAAAATGACATCTTGTACTCTCGCCAAATTAAAAATAACACACATAGTTGGAAGTAGGAAAAACAAATATTGTTTCGTTTGTACTGTATAATAAATATAGCCTTGTCCGTGAGGTACAATGGTGGGGGTTACAACACAGCAATATTTTAATTAATAACGGAGTTGTATGGTAGGATGGAATGTTATAGTGGTAACGGTGGGTGGGAGTTGAATTTAAGGGGGTTGCTTTTGTTTATTGATCAGCCGTGAAACGTTGACTCCACCAAGGAGGGTTAAAAACATATGATAAAAAGTAAATTAACTAACTAAATAACTCCCAAAATAATAGGTATTTCAAATGTTATAATGTTGCACCTTTCTACATGTCATTACAGGTCATTTACTTGCAATATACGTATTACTTTTAAATTATTTCAAAATAATTTGCTTCACAGAAGTTTATAATATGTCAGTGGTAAATACTATTCAAACTTGAGAGTCGACAACGCTTTTGCGTATTTTAAGGAAAATCCTTTTATATAATACGCGAAGCAGTTTTTTTGTCAACGCAACTCCTCCCTTATTTCTTGACCAATTTAAACTGTTGAGGTGTGAACATTTGCCTCTGTTCGGAGTTGAGCAATAGATTCTTCAGTATTTTCATCCTGAAATGTATTCTTTTGTGAATTCCTCTGGTCTGAGGAAGGTGAGCGTGGTTCACCGAAATCGACCACCATAATATTTGTGCATTTTGTACTTGTGCATTTTATGCTTATATTGTAATAAATTTGTGTTGTGTGACGTTTACTTGTACTGAAATGTATTGTAAGCCCACAAAGTCTACATTTTTAGGCCATAAGAATTACATGGGAAAGATTTAAATCAATGGAAAAGTAACAGCTGTTCTAATGTAAATAATGATTTCCAAAAGGTTTTAACAGCTGTTGGAATGTAAACAATGGTGTTTGTAATATTGAGGAGGTTTATAGCTCTTTCATAATGTTAAACCAGGGAAGGTTATAAGCATGGTTTTATTCACATTCGGTTATAGGGCTCCGCTCTTCTGGACTTCAAGATTTTAACGGTAATCTAATGCAGTTATATTATATTTATTTTAATAATATTCAACTGTAAAAAAACAAATTAAATCAACAAGTTTAAAATAGGCTAAATAATATCATTGGGTGTTTAATAAATAGGTAGCAACGCAAGTAATTTGATTTACACACTGTTAATACATTTAAAAAAATTTTGATTTTTCGTTTAAAAATTTAACCTACT
>JAQJVL010003704.1:0-56177 GCA_035578905.1 Stictocephala bisonia | reverse complement strand
GTTATACTATATAAAATTCATTGTTAACCTAACTTTTTCCGTGTTATACTATATAAAATGCACTGTTAACCTTGTTATACTATATAAGATACACTATATAAAATACAGTCTTAACCTAACTTTTTCCATGTTATACTATATAAAATTCACTTTTTTGTCCAATATGGCGTCTTTTTCCATGTTAGACTATATAAAATTCACTTTTTTGTCCAATATGGCGTCTTTCCCTCCTCAAAATTCCCTGCCAAAATTCCTTATCCAATATGGCGGACTATACACTATAATAAATGTAAAAAGATGACAACCGGATCCAAGATGGCGGTCTTTCCCTTCGGGTACTTCCGGCGACCGTCGGCTACCTTCGTACGCTCTTAGCCTATGATGCACACGTCGTCTGCTGGTCGGGGCGCGCATGCGCACCTTGTTACTCATATATACACTATAATAAATGCAATGTGGCTGACGTGATCGCAGCGCCCCTAGCGGCAACGTCGATCGGAGCGGACCTGGTGGCATCAGCTGTGCGTGGGTGACGCATGCGCGGGAACTTGCTACTCTGTGGCAATATACACCATAACAAACGCAATATGACTGGGCTTTATCGTTGTTATCACTAAACTTGACCTCTAGGGTTAACATGTGGTTGATATGCACGTGGAGCGTCCATGTTGTGCTGATTAATGTAACACTGACCTCAAAGGTCATCTGTTATCACATCTGCTTCCATTACCTCATGACTGTCCACCACTCCCTTACCTCATTCCTTTCTTATCACTCGCACTAATGGCGTCAATCGGTTCACTTGCCTCTCTCGCTGCAGTGGAACTTTGTAAAACCTTTAACAACCTTTTCGAAATTAAACAATTAAACCTTCCAAAATCAATTCAACAATACTTGATACAAATTTACCTTTCTAAAAAAGACGGTCCACCACAGTATCACTTTGAAAACGTGAGGCTGGACACTTTTCTAAATTGGCCAGTCCCATTCCTCAACCCACATGTAATGGTAAAAGCTGGCTTTTATTATTTAAATTATAGCGATGCAGTTCGCTGTTTCTCATGTGGTATACATATTGGATGTTGGGAAGAGGGTGATGTTCCATTTGATGAGCATAAAAAATACTCTCCAAACTGTAGGTTTGTTAATGGCCTACCTTTAATTCAATTTGCTGGTAGAGATGTTTGTGGAAATAATTAGCTGAATTTTGCAACTAACAGTGCCTGTACCTTTCGAACAACTGTATGAATGTGGCTCTGGGGTGTAAAAACCCGTATCCAAAAGCGAATGTGGCTCTGGGGCGTAAAAACCCGTATCCAAAAGCGAATGTGTGTTGCTCGTTAGGTAAGGCTTTACAATTGGCAGGGAGGCAGTAAACTTTATTTCTATTATTTTTATGGTCGACTGCCACCGTATGGAGCGAGGATGGGGCTCTATACACCAAAAAAATCCAAATAAATTGTTAAACTTTACCTAAACCCTTCCATTCTTCCACTATGAGTGTAAGAGAGCAGATAGCAAGGGAGCTACATGCTCCAGTTAGAAAAAAAATTCCCTACTAGACCTGTAGAAGTTAAGGGAATACAAGACTTGTTCCAAGCTGACTTGGTCGAAATGATACCATACTCAAAGTTTAACAAGGGCTACAAGTACATTCTCACAGTAATCAACTGCTTTACCAAATACGCTTACGCAATACCAGTCAAGGACAAGTCTGGACAGGAAATCGTTAAAGCCATAACACCCGTATTAAAGTCCAATAAAATGAAACATTTACAAACAGATGCGGGTAAAGAATTCTACAACGTAGGATTCACAAAGCTAATGAAATTATATGGTATAAACCATTATTCGAGCTACAGTGATAAGAAGGCGTCCATCGTAGAGCGGTTCAACCGCAGTCTCAAAGCATTAATGTGGCGAAAGTTCACGGAGCAAGGTAAGTATCAATGGGTCAAGATACTACCTTCTTTGTTGGAAGAATACAACACAAGAAAACACAAAACTATTGGCATGGCTCCAAGTCATGTGAACAAAAGAAATGAAAACATAGTCAGAAAAAACATTAATAAAAATAGACAAAAATACAAGAAAGTGGATAAAAAGGTCCGTTTTAAAGTAGGCGACAAGGTGAGGATAAGTAAGTATAAAAAGGTCTTTGACAAAGGATACCTACCCAACTGGACTAACGAGATATTTACTGTGTACAAAGTCCAAACTACTATTCCTACAACCTACCTCCTCAAAGACCATACTGGTGACGTCATCAAAGGAAGTTTCTACGAAAAAGAGCTACAAAAATCCAAAACAGATGATGTATACCTGGTTGAAAAAGTACTTAGAAAAAAAGGAAACAAAGTATTAGTTAAATGGGTAGGATACGACGGTAAACACAATACATGGGTGAACAAGAAAGACTTGGTATAAATAAAGACTTCCCTTACACTTTCATTCATAACTCAACAATGCGTGTTATTGAACAGGACACAAAGCTACCTGTCGAAAACTTTGACATGTACACTATACGCACAAGTAGTGACATTAAACACGGACCATTATTTCCATCCACTATAAGGTGCATAGTGGCTGGACCTAGTAATTGTGGTAAAACGAACGTTGTTTTCAACATGTTGTTCGATCCAAACGGATTAAGGTTCGAAAATGTTTACATTTTCTCAAAGTCCCTACATCAACCCAAGTATCAATTTTTAAAAAGTGTTTTACCCGAGGAAATTGGATACTTTGTATTTGATGAAAACACTAAAGTCATACCACCTAAAGAAGCTAAAAACAATTCTATTATGATTTTTGACGACATTGCATGTGAAAAACACGATAATATACGCAACTACTTTACCATGGGTCGACATAATAACATTGATTCCTTTTATATAGGACAAACCTATAGTAGGATACCCAAACAGTTGGTGAGAGATAATACAAACTTGATTATTTTATTCAAACAGGACGAAACAAATCTCAAACATGTTTACAATGATCATGTAAATACGGACATGACTTTTGAAAAGTTTCGAGAAATGTGCGCTTTAGCTTGGAAAGATAAGTACAGTTTTTTCTGTATTAGTAAGGACTGTGAATTGGATAAAGGGAGATACAGAGTTAGCTTTGACAAGTTTCTAGTCTCGTAATATAAATACGACCTACTTTAAGTTTCAACAACAGTTAGTGACAAGCCTCTGTGTGGTCCACAACTAGAACAAACTCTTTGTAACATGTCGCAAAACAGTAAACATCAAACTCTTACGAGAAGAATTATACAGCTGCAAGATGCTGTCCGCCGCAAGTATCGTGCTTTCAAGTTGGGTAACATGTATACCGAACAAACATTAGAAAAACAGTACAAACCAATTTTAACTGAACTTAGAAACAAAGCAGATATAAAAAATGAACCAAAGGAGGAGCCTATGGACCTCAGTGTAGACGAGCAGGATAATTTTAAGCCAGACTATATGTCAACGCCTAAGGGACCATCGTTTATTCAAGACACACAAGTGTTTGAAACATCGTCTCCCCCTCCACCCTCAGTTAGCCAATTGATACAAAGTCCCGAAAAGTTTCATGAGGCGTCACAGTACGTTTTAGAGACATTTAACGCACCCATAACACAAAAATACATGTTAAAACTTTTAAAAGACGAAGCCGGTGTTAAGAATAAAATGGACAACATATACGGACCACATATAGACGGTGATAAATTAATGGTGGGTAATCAACTGCTTACATTTGACAACGAAGGAAACATCCACTTGAACAATGTACAGTACAGAGGAACCGAAGGCCTTTACGAATTATTATTTAAAAGACAACCCGATGAAAAGGTATACACGCAAGATGATTTGGACGCTTATAAAGATGTAATGATAAAAACGAATGCGCATAGAAAAGGTTATTTACCTCATAATCTCATTAACCGACCGACAAAGTCCATAAAATATAAAAACATAATTTCCGTATTATTCCCCAAACAAATGTACGGTAAAGGGCTAAAAGACTTTAGATCACGTGACATTTCCTATTGGGACAATCCAAACGAATTATGTGATAGACTAAAACTTATTATAGCTTCGACAGAGGCCGGAAATGCTAACCATAGGAACGAAATTCAAAACATAATCGAAGAATTAAAAGAAGCTAAAATTATATCAGGAGCTGGTAATAGCCGTTACAAATCATTAGTCAGTTGAGATTCGACTAGTAAACATGGATACTTATTTTGTGTATAAAAAGTATTTTCATACGTATATTTTCATCAGTTAGATTATGTCTGTGGACAAGTTTGGACGTGTCTTGCCCTCAGAGGGCAATGTAAGTGGCAAAGGACCACAGGGCGAAGGTTTTAAACTAACACCTGAAGGAAACTATGATATTGAAAATAAACGAATGGTTAACGTCGGTGTGCCCGTGGCAGACAACGATGTTGTTACGAGAACATACTTTGAGGCTAACACAATGCCAAACTTACAAAACAGCTATTCTGCGCGTAACAAAAGAATAGAAAATTTAGCATCACCAAAGGAGCTCGGAGATGCCGTGAATTTAAAAACTATAGGTGAACAATGTGTACTGTACCAACAAAAAACAGTCAACGTAGGAGATAGGCTTATAACAAGGGTAAAGGACCCTACAGGTCCGAATCATGCGGCGACCAAACGTTACGTAGATGCTGTCGTTCCTGTTAAAACTAGTAGTTATTGGAGTTTTGAAAAGCGACGTTTAGTTTCTGTAGCTGACCCACATGATAATCAAGATGTTGTAACCAAGTCATATCTACTGGCAAACTGTCCAAAGAAACACAAGGACAACTGGGACTTTGATAATATGGGAATTAAATCTGTTAGAGATGCGAAAGAAATGGACGAGGCTGTAAACCTAAAAGTGTTAACCGAAGCAAAATCGCATATTTTGGAAATATTAGGTCAACAAACAACAACTATAAGTTCAGTACTGACATCACTTAAAGATACGGTTAGTGCACTGGAGGGGCGGATTTATGAAAACAGCGTTAAATCTGAAAAACAACTTAGAAAATTCGGTCAGGTACTTTTTTCCCATATTCATGGTGCTAAAGGGCGGAGTACAGAAACACTGACTGCCGATAACTACATAAACTGGACTGAAATTTTCGGTGAACAAGGTGAGGGGTAATATAAAGTGAAATATAGCTAAGTCCCTTCATTCTTCAACTAACCTTCGTAAGAGACACATATAATGAAGAAGAAATCGTCACGTCGTGGAAGAGGACTTGTTTCTAGTGCACTCGAAGGAATTGGAAGTTTAGCTGGAACAGCCTTAAACAGGGGTATTGATCTACTGCCAGTGGAACTTCACCTGCCAGGATACAGGTACTGTGGGGGTGGCACCAAGTTAAAGAAGAGATTAGCTCGTGGTGATCAGGGAATAAACGGTCTGGACGAAGCCTGCAAGGCCCACGACATAGCCTACTCACAGTATTCAGACACAGCGCGGAGAGCGCAAGCTGACAGAGACTTGGCCGAACGAGCTTGGCAAAGGTTTAAGGCATCAGATTCGTCTGTGGGTGAGAAAGCCGCAGCTTGGGTAGTTACAACAGCCATGAAGGCGAAAGCAAAGTTGGGTGGTTCTCATAAGAGAAAGAAGGGTGAGGGGTTGTATCTAAGACCCTGGGTAGGTCGAGGTGTTAAGAATGCACCTAAAAACAAAAAGAAATGCACTTGTAAGAAGAAAAAAAAAAACTTCAAATTAGTCTACGTTCCCGGACACGCCCTATCAAACCACGAACTTGTTACCTACGCTAAAAAATTAAACATTCCACACTTTCGAGGTGTTTACATGAGGGACACACTTCCGAATAAACCTAGATTGAACGAAAGCGCAATTATTAATTTGGACAGTATACAGGGGGAAGGAACACATTGGGTTTGTTATAAAAAGCTAGGTAACGAGGTTTTGTACTATGACAGTTTTGGTAACTTGCGTCCTCCTATGGAATTGATTATGTATTGGGGTCCCAGTGTTAATATAAAGTATAACAATGAAAGACAACAGGATTTTGACTCAGTACTTTGTGGGCACTTGTGTTTAGAGTTCCTCGTTGATAATGTTTTGCCTTAGTGGACAGAGTTCAACGTTAAGTTGTGACATATTTCCTTCGATCGATTTATCGACAGGTGATTGGGAAATTGGTTTGATCGATCTCACAACGTACAACTCAATACCGAATGTAGAAGAAAATGTGAACGACACATTCCACTACGGGGACACTGTAATGAAAATTCCGACTGGCTCCTACGAGATTAGCGATTTAGAGAATTACATTAACAATAACATAAAAACTGGTGTAAAATTCAGTTTAAAACCAAACAATAGTACTTTGAAAGTCGAAATTAATTGTAGCGAGCCCATTCACTTTGAAACAGGAAACAGCCTGGCTACCTTGCTCGGTTTTAATAAAACTGTATACGAAGCCAATAAAACATACATGTCTGAGAATGAAGTTAACATTAACTCAGTAAATGTCGTTCGAGTTACATGTAACGTGACAAGAGGCTCGTATCAGAACGGTCAGGAAAGCCATATAATACACGAATTTTATCCGTCAGTTCCACCTGGCTACAAAATAATTGAAACACCTCATAACGTGATATATTTACCTGTGAGTGTGCAAGCTTTGAATTACATTACTTGTGAGTTGAGAGATCAACAAGGGAAGTTGATAAACTTTAGAAACGAAACAATTTCGTTACGCTTACACTTAAGACGAAGCAATGGGATTAGTATTTAGGGAAACAACTGTGCCAAAACAGGTCATTAGACCTAAAACACTCCAGGTGTTAACATCGAGCAATAGAAAGCTTTTAAGATCCTTAGGATTTAAAATAAAAGTAAAAAATGTTGGAAATTGAGGGAGAAGTCGAATACAGCGATGTTATTACAAGCTGTGAGTATCACACACACAAACCGTACGCCTCTTCAACTTTCAAAAACAATGATGAAATACGTATCGCCGTCAGTCAACAGGACATTATTACTGCCCCGTTTGAAAGTTCTCTGCATATTTCTGGTAAAATTACAGCCAAAAAGGTTGGCGGTGTAGTCGCAGACGTGCCTCTGATTAATAACGCTATGGCGTACTTGTTTGAAGATATTAGATACGAAGTTTCTGGTATAACAGTGGACCGTACTAAAAACTTGGGTGTTGTATCAACTATTAAAAGTTTACTGTCACTTAGACAGAATGAAACAAATGCATTGGAAAATGCTTGTTGGTTCGGTCCAGAGTCATCAAAAAATACAACTGAGTTTACTTTTGCTGTTCCATTAAAATTACTCTTTGGTTTCATGGAAGATTACAGGAAAATTATTGTAAATACAAAACAAGAATTGATTCTGCTGCGGTCAGCCAACAACACGGATGTGATGTTATCAGAGGATGCGCTATCACACACTCTGGAAATAACCGACTTGTACTGGCGTGTGCCACACTTGACTGTTTCCGATAGTTACAAAGAAAAACTTTTAAGACTCGTCGATAAAGACACACCGATTCATCTTCCCTTTAGGTCGTGGGAGTGTCACGAATATCCCACGCTCCCACAAACAAAGAGACATAATTGGACTGTAAAAACGTCATCGCAGATAGAGAAACCCCGCTATGTGATACTAGCGTTTCAAACTGATAGGAAAAATAACATAAAAAAGAACATGTCAGGTTTTGACCATTGTGATTTAATGGATATCAAGTTATACCTCAATTCAAGTTACTATCCCTACGACAATATCCGAGGTGATTGGAGTTTATTCTATGAAATGTACGCCAAATTTCAGTCTTCATACTACGGTGTTTCCAATTCACCCATCATGGACTTGGATACTTTTAAATCGAAATGTCCAATCTTTGTAATTGACTGCTCCAAGCAGAATGATTCAATCAAGTCTGGACCTATCGATGTACGCATCGAATTTGAATTTAAAAATAATTTACCGGACAAGACTACAGCTTACTGTTTAATAATTCACGATGCACATTTAATGTACAATCTTTTAACAAGTACAGTAAGAACGGTTATGTAATAAAAGGGGAGGGGGGATAATATATAATAATCAAACTAAATTAATTTATTCAGTTGAGAGGATGGAACCGTCAAGACAAAACCCACAGTAGTCATGTCGACACCGGCTGTGGTGGAGTTTCATGGGTTCAAAGACAATCGGAATAGATTTATCGTTAAAGAATTTGTCGTTGTGGGTCCTTTTGTAAATGTAAATATAGTTTTCAAGTCTCCTTATCCTGAAAGTAAGTTGAATAGTGCTGCTCGGAAAGCTAACAATTGGTGTGAGCGTAATTTTCACAAAATACTTTGGGAGGAGGGATGTGTACCTTTTAAATTCAAACTAGTTCGTAGCTTACTAAAACCTTTTGATATAGTCTATACCAAAGGGTTGGAGAAAAAGTTATTTCTTTCCAAATTTCACGGGAATGTTCATGAACTCGACGAGTCTTGGACAGTTCCCAACATGTATACGTTTTTACCTTGTTGTATACCGCAACATGCTAGTGATGGCAAGTGCGCCTTAGTAAGTGCTCAGTTTTATTACAAAAAAATGCTTGCTTTTAAATGTGTGTAATTTTACTGTGAAAATTTTGATAATCCATAGGTCTGTGTGAATTTGCGTCCTATGGCTGGGCTAATCCCCGTAAGACCAGGACATGAACTGACAAGGTGGGGACGACCCAAATTTAATAAAAAATGTCCGACTGTTCTCTAAGGCAGCTTTAAAACGTGTAAGACCTGAGACAGTCCTGCAGCTTGAGGTTGGATTAAAACCCGTAAAACCTCAAGTCGCAGCCCGGGTCCTTGTACAGTTTGCTTGAATGTTACACTCTATGGCTGACTTAAAACTCATAAGTCCAGGGTGTGAGTAATGGATATTTTAGTAACAAGAAAAATAAAAGCCCTTTGTAAGTCTGTACGTCACATTGAAAGGCTTCTCCAAGTAAAGTGGCGGCTAGACTTATAGGGGATCCAAAAAAAGTATAAAAATAATACTGGGAGGTAGCAATTTTGTTATGGAGTGGCTACCACCGTAGCTTGCGATGGTTGGGGCAAGTTACAATAAACAGCCGTTCTCACGGCTAGTGAGACTAGGCCTACTGGGGAAACTCACTATAATAAAAAACGCGCCAATGCACAGAGTGCAATGACCCTATACCTCTTGGGTGGTGTGGAAACTTGGGTCATAGTCTTGTCTGGGAATGTAAGGACAAACGGAGTGCATAGGCCTTCTGGGTAGGAGGCACAATACTCCCCCGTGACTCTCAAGGTCAACTGAGAGTATAAAAGGACTCGTATTTCCACTTTTCTTATCAGTCTATCATGGCATCTTTTGTCGAACGTTTCAACGCTGCTACTCCGATGAATTATATTACTGTCAAGGTTGGAGATTTGTCATCCAACATTCAGTATCCAGTCAAAAGTATTACACGCATAAGTACGAAATACGGTGATACTCTCGTTGCGATACTGTTTGATCCACATTTGGAGGAGGACATCAAGGTGTTTCTACCTAGAAGATATGTCGACACTTTGCATGAGGGGGAATCAATACCGGACAACTTGGTACTGATCAAAGAAGTTGGATCCACGTCTGCTGTACACGTTTTCCAGGTATGTATGTTAACTTGAGAGCAAAGTAACAAGTTCTTTTGTTATGAGTTGTTTTCTTATGTGTGTTGTTATTGTTTCAGAAAGATGGAGCATTGTTGCAAGATGTTTAAGTGTTTCAAAACACCAGAAAATCGAGTACACGACTGCGGGTGCTGCAAAACATTTGAAGAAAACAGGAAAAGAATCTGCATCCCATTGATTTTCATACCGTGTATCTTGTTCGCAAGTTACATGGTCTACGAGGTTTACTATAAACACCTAGAGTAAATCTCTATGGAAAGGTGGCAGGATGGCTACCAACGTAATGAGCGATGGATGGGGCTTATTACATGGGTTTGTTTCTCCGTACCACAGGGGTATATGGTCTAGACCTGTGGGAGCCTCTTTGTTTACCCTTAAAAATCAAAAGAGTGACCTCTGAGCTGGTAGAGGAGGTTGACGTTCCTTCAGAGGCTTTGTACTAACAGTCTACCGACCATACAGAGTGAGTATCTACGTAATATGTTTGTGCATGCTGTAGTAGTAGTTAAGCCTGTAGGTTGTCGACACCATACGTACCTCGATAAGGTTGCAGCCAGGTGTGCATTTGCAATCGACATTTGTTATTGTGTATGTATGAAATTTGAGTCGTTTAGTTGCACGAATAAAAAAAAAAACAACCTTGTGTCCGAGTGGTTCCGCATCCGACTCACATGTCCTTCACAAACTACACACTATGTCATAAAGTCCCTTTTACCATCTATTGTGACTTTGAATCCTACATTGTGCCTATAGACACATCTTTGAACGATCCATCTACGTCACACACGACAAACACTGAAGTCGGGTACGCTACCCACTGGACTACGAAGGGTTGATAGCTTTTTGTCTAATTTGTTTAATATATATTATGTTTCGCTGCTAGGTGCGCTACGATCATGTCAGCCACATAGAGTATTGCATTTGTTATAGTGTATATATGAGTAGAGTAGCAAGTTCCCGCGCATGCACGCTTTGTTATGGTCTATATTGCCACAGAGTAGCAAGTCCATGCGCATGCGTCACCCACGCACAGCTGATGCCACCAGGTCCGCTCCGATTGACGTTGCCGCTAGGGGCGCTGCGATCACGTCAGCCACATTGCATTTATTATAGTGTATATATGAGTAACAAGGTGCGCATGCGCGCCCGACCAGCAGACGACGTGTGCATCATAGGCTAAGAGCGTACGAAGGTAGCCGACGGTCTCCGGAAGTACCCGAAGGGAAAGACCGCCATCTTGGATCCGGTTGTCATCTTTTTACATTTATTATAGTGTAAAGTCCGCCATATTGGATAAGGAATTTTGAGGAGGGAAAGACGCCATATTGGACAAAAAAGTGAATTTTATATAGTATAACATGGAAAAAGACGTCATATTGGACAAAAAAAGTGAATTTTATATAGTATAACATGGAAAAAGATGCCATATTGGACAAAAAAGTGAATTTTATATAGTATAACATGGAAAAAGTTAGGTTAAGACTGTATTTTATATAGTGTATCTTATATAGTATAACAAGGTTAACAGTGCATTTTATATAGTATAACACGGAAAAAGTTAGGTTAACAATGAATTTTATATAGTATAACAAGGTTAACAGTGAATTTCATATAGTATGATGTGGGAATTTGGAGGAAAATCGGGAAAATTGGGGAAAAAGTAAGGTAATTTCGGGAAAATCGGGAATTTGGGGGAAAATCGGGAATTTTGGGGAATTCCGGGAAAAGCGTGGGAAATTTGGCGGGAATTTGAGGTTAGGAAAAGTGAGGTTAGAAAATTTGGCGGGAAATGGGCGCCGCCATCTTGGATCCGGCCGCCATCTTGGATCCGGTTCCGGCCGCCATCTTGGATCCGGTCACGTGACCGCCGCCATCTTGAAAGTCCAAAGGTCAAAGTGGGTCTGGCTCGCCCACCATTTCACTACTCTTATGGCATGTTTTTGCCAATTAAGTATAATAATAGTACTGGACAGTTAGTTATAACTGTTTCTATCTACGTACTTTAGTCCCTAAATACTACTTTTAACTGTTCTTACATTTAGTAAATGACAATCAGGTCTAAAGTGTGGTATTTTAGTATAGTAAATATTTTGTTGAATCAACACTAAACATATCTTAACCAAGTAATGTTAAAATAAATAAAATTTTGATTTGAAATTAAATTTTCTGAATTATGACGTTATAGTAATAAATCTTTTTTACTATGATCAAATTACTTACCAGAATGTTATCTTGTATTTTGGCAACACATCGCAATCTTATTGTTTATATTATTAAAAATACAAATCAACTGTTTTTTAACGTTTACAGGCACTTCGGTTACAAAAAGTAAACGCCAATTTAGAGGTTTTTAGGGTTGAAAAGGTCCATAAAAATGTCTACTCAGGGTGTTTCTTTGTGAAGTTGGCAGCAAGAAATGAATACCAATCGGGAACTCAGCAACATCTAGACAAAATGAATTTTTATTAATCCGTGTTATAAGAGTTGTTGTCCCTCTTCATAAAATAATACCATAATAATCGTTTTTAAGTGGTGTCAAATATGTTTACACATAGGAACTATTCTATAAGTCAATTAAAACCTAATGAAAGAAAATTATTAAGCGAATAAAATAATCTAAAATATTTTTTGTTTTATATGTAGCCAAATGTAATTTATATGCACCGGTAAATATTAGAACATTCTTGTACATTTATCATACAAAAACACAGATTGTTAGATTAAAAGTACGCTAAATCTGGTACGCGATGATGAAATGTTTAAAAAAATTTGTTGGGAGACGTATTTTATGATTAAATATTATTTGTATATTATATTGAACTCCTTTGTTTAGTATTTCTGAACAAAATATTAGTCTTTTTTTGTAAGCTAAACTAGTTTTTGAAGCTGAAAAAATGTATATTTAGCTCTTAGACCTTTAAATATATTATTTAATGAGAATAACATGAAAATTTGCTCCAAAGAACTGAACATTATTAAAAACCAATGTAATGGTTATAAATTGTATGACTTTAATTTAAAAGTATACTGTCATTGGATTATTTTATAGTAAATTTGATTGTAAAATTATAATTTACTGTAAACAGCTACAGTTTACTATCAAATTTACTATGTTATTTCATCAAAGTAAATTGTAATTAATTAAAAAGATAATTTTGTGTACATCTTTTTTTGTATAAAATATATTGCTTGAATTACTATAGATAAAAAAGTAAAAAGTTTATAAACAAATAAATTGATAGCGGAACATGCATAATATTCTTATCGTTGGTAATTAAATCATTCCTTGTTTGTTTTGGACCATCTTATAATAGTATATTAATTAAAACATTTGAAAGTTTATAAAACTGGATGTTAAATGAATATCCTCATTAATGATAGTAACTACTTATCCTAGTAACTTTGATAACCCTCATAGAAAAGGTAACACATGTTCATACATAAAAATAAAATAACTGACGTTCCAACTATTTTAATTATTATCAATAAGTTGAATAAAATATAACATATATGTATGGTTGAAAAACGCTTAAAATTGTATAGTTGTATATTATAAGACATTTGTATAACAATAACAATTTTCTTTTTAACAAAACCAAACATGTCTATATTTATTACAAAAGGATGTGAACATTTTTGGAAAACACCTAATTATTTAAATAAACTGTTGTTTGTTAAGTTTTAAATTTTCGTGGAACTTTTATTTTCACTTTTAAAGCATAATGCATTGAGAAGGAGTAATACATTACTATAACTTCGCAAAGCGATATCAGGCATATTTTGCAGCTTCTTGCAAATATTGACGGACGTTCACTTTAAACCCGCTGTACCAAATTCAGCTCAAATTTAGGTAATTGGCACTTTGGAAAGTCAATATTTGCTCATCATTAATCACATAATCAACCACAGGTAAAGAAATATTTATTTAACACTGACAAAATACACATTAGATTGAGAACAAAACCAAGTAATTAATTTAATAAGACTTATCGACCACATTTATCCTAATTGTCTTGATAAAGTGTGTCAATACACTGTCAGTTATTCACCTTCAAATAAAGTAAAATTTCAAGGAAATATCTGGAAATACGAGAAAGCAAACAGCTTATTTTAAAAAATAAGATTAATATGCGTTAAATCAATTGTGTGTATGATATTCTCAGAACATACATGATAAGTAAGAGTCACATATGCATAGACAGCTTTAACAACTTTTTTGATAAATTCTTTTTGCATATGCTAGTTATTATCATTTAAAACATTTATATGTTACTCAACAATTATTTAGTTATCTGAGAGCGTACGTGCGCAATTTGTACTATATTAAAAATTAGCATTTCACTTACCTTCAATTTTCTTAAATTAGAAAATATACTATGCTTCAATCCTACGTCATACTATAAAAATATAAAATTAATAAAATGTTGAAATTGATAACGGGTGTTGGTGATATTCTACGAGATTAAGAAGAAAGGGAGTGAAGATAGTTTGTGTTACAACTGAAGCTTTTATAGGAACTTTTAAAAAATTTATTAGGGCTTAATAATGGTTTTATTGACAATTATCATGGTGAAAATAAGAAAAAAATATTGATGACCTATTTGTATATAAAATATATATGTTTTAATTGGTGTTCAATTAATAAAGAGTAGCGAAAAAAAAATTGTTTAAGGCCAGCAGACTCAATATATCGGCTCTAGTGAGTTAGAGTGTTGGTTTTTGGGACACATTACCTGCTGCCTTCACGTTTAGTGAACCACTTATCACAAGATTTGTATAATCTACTTTCAATAACGAAATACATTGATATTGTGATTATGGATAAAACAATGTTTTATATTTTAAGTGGACATTATTCGTGGTAAATGACATATCTTTTGACCCTTTTCGTAAAAATTGATTCATTATGTTTTGAAAATTCAAGTTGCAGTTAATTATTACTTGAATAAAAATAAACATTGAACCATTTAATGTAAAGTGTATTAAATTTGTAGGTAATGTAGGTCAACCACTAATGAAAGTTGACGTTTCCATCAACCCCCCTCCCCCTCTTGTCAAGTAGAATTAACAGATGCGGTGACTATTGTTAAGTTTAATTGTTTTGTGGCATATCACTAATAACAAACTATACATACTCCCTAATATAAAATGGCAAGGTATACTACGCTATCTGTATAAAACTTTGCAACTCTACATAATACAACAATTACAGCTGAAACGTGCTGTATAGTTCCTATATGGTAGTTATTATTTTAGTATATCTCACTCTTAAGTATATTTTATTCATACAATGCAGTAAGCTTATACACGTTGCACTTATCATATACAACAATTGTCTATTGTTTCCTATTCACAAATATAAACTCTAAATGAATACCAATAAATGAAAGTATTCTTTAAAACAAGACATGAAACATTTTATAGCATTTTTTTAACTGAACAAAACATAAAGTAAACAAAACCTTCTGGTTAAATTTTGCTAGACCTTAAGAAATCTTTAACTCCTAAGAGAAAGGAATAAAAGTAAAACCACACACAACCCAAGGGCAGTTTTTTTTTATTTTTAACAGCTATTTATTTTCATAATCAATGCCATATTTCTGTTCACATTGCTAAAACATGAAAATTAAACACTTAATTGAATAGTTTTGTATTTTTTATGGTCATGTTAGGGTGTGCTGGTATTTTAAGTTAAAAACTAATAATGACATCTTGACATATGACATTATTGATACGAACTTTAAACTGTTAATTACTTTAAACAAGTGTTATTCTTGCATGAGAAAGGCCTCAGTTAAATAAGACATTTATTGGATTACTTGAAAATTTTTTAATTTTTGTATACAACTCTCCAATAAAGGACTCAAAGAAGACATTTTATTTAATTGTAAAAATAATTGCTAAACTAAGGTAAAATTGTCATGTTTTTTTTTATAGGTAACAATCGTAAATTAATGACAAAATACAGTTTTACTGTCGAATATTTACTGTTTTATAACCTTTCAGATTTATGAATATCTGCAACACTATATGCATAAAAGAAGGTACGTAGGAAATCACTGCCAGACTAAAAACATCACTTTTGTTTTGAATACAAGGCAAAAACCACCTTAAATAAAATAAGAAAAAGAGTACAAAACCTTGAAACAAATCAATAACTATAGTAAATAATGAAAATTGTTCGTCCAGGTATATTTATATAAACGTTTTTGTTTCCAGACCAGCGACTGGATCTATCTACTGAAAAAAATGATGTAGTGCGGGGGCCAATAAACATGAGGGGGTAGAGCATGCAGGGAGGGCTGCTGGTGATTGTCCTGGCGTGGGTCATGAGAGGTCAAGGCCAAGCACCTTGCGGAGGCACCACCAGTGCCCCACAAGGGATGTTGCACACTCCTCACTTCCCCAACAAGTTCCTCGTCCCCATCCGCTGCCGCTGGGTTATAGACGCTAGTCAACATGGAGGAAATGGTGCCATAGTTGTTTACTTCACTCAGCTGTTCGTCTCTGGAGGACTCAGCTTCATGGAGTTCGACTACTACGAGCATGGCTCCACCTTCCAGCTGGGTGGGAGAGAGATTCACAGGTGTATAAACTAATGTCATATCACAGATAAGTAAAATGTATGAAATATCTTACTCACATTATACTTTATCTTTAGTAGAACATTTAAATATGTTAATTTGTGTCGTATGAATAAATTATATTTAACATAAACTGTTTTATTAACGTTTTGAATCTATTGATTGCAATACAATAAGATCGTTTCTAGTCTTAAAAAGGATTTTGATGATACATAGACTATTAAAATCTGAAAGTACCGAGTTAGTGGGACATCGGTCCTATTTATATTAATGTATATACAGTACCAAAATATTTTTTGGTTCCCGTAGATAAATCTCTATATCTGGTACAATACTTTGACTACTATATTCTAATTATCACTGTAAATCCTCGTAATTGTAATGGTATGCATTGTAATGATTATCTATTTGGTGGAAATGTGAATGCGAATCATCAGATTGGTATAGTATACTATTATTGGATATCTGATTCAAGAATTCAGACAGATATTTTATCAGTTGTTAAGGATATTTTCCTTTATTAAAATGTACATACACCAATAATTGCATACTGGAATACATTTTTCATAAAGAGTCCTATTTTAATTTTTCTATAATTCGTGGCTTTTAAGTTTATTCTCATCCAATACTTAGAAGCTACATATCAGGTATTGTTATTTTAAAAATACACGTTTTGTTGAAAGTATGTTTAGTAAAATCATATAAAAAATATACGTTATTACATCTTAATGAAAAAATACGACAGTCAATGTTTGTTCATGATTTTATTGAAATCTGTATTATATTTTATTTTCACTGATACAATTTAATAATGTCAAGCACTACAAACATTTAATCTTAAAATTCATATCTTATATGGAGCATATTTTAAATTCTTGTTTTATTTTTGAGTTCATATAAGATCAAATAGAAAAATAAATATACCTGTCGTAATCTAAACCTTCAAGAAAAAGGATTCCATCGCTTTACTAGGTAAAAAAATAGTTTATTGAAGTTATATATAAAAAAAAAAAAAAAAAAAAAACAATGAGTTGTTTATTTAACACGATCACATATTTTAGGGTGACAGAGCAAAATTTAACAAGTGTATCTCAACTGGTGACAAGAAGACCTTATCTAGTCGTGAACTTCATCTTGGATCACCTTGAAGGTAACCATCTACGTGTACTTGATGGCCTGCTGGACGTCTATGGGTTCAACCTCACTTACGTAATAACGAATAGCAGTGAAGCCCTTTCATCCTGTAGTGTCGTCAACTGCTCGATGTCAGGACACTGCTACGTGTCTCAGGACTTTAGGTAAGTAGTTCATCACATTGCTTATTATATCTAGTTGTAAACTTCCTGCTGGATCACCTTGAAGGTAACCATCTACGTGTCCTTGATGGCCTGCTGGACGTCTATGGATTTAACCTTATCTACGTGGTGACCAATAGCAGTGAAGCCCTTTCATCCTGTAGTGTCGTCAACTGCTCGATGTCAGGACACTGCTACTTGTCTCAGCACTTTAGGTAAGTAGTTCGTCACATTGCCTATTATATCTAGTTGTAAACTTCCTGCTGGATCACCTTGAAGGTAATCATCTTGATGGCCTGCTGGACGTCTATAGGTTTAACCTCATCTACGTGGTGACCAATAGCAGTGAAACCCTTTCGTCCTGTAGTGTCATCAACTGCTCGATGTCAGGACACTGCTACGTGTCTCAGGACTAGGTAAGTAATTCGTCACATTGCCTATCCTATTCAGTTGTAAACTTCCTGCTGGATCATCTTGAAAGTAACCATCTACGTGTCCTCGATTGCCTGCTGGACGTCTATGGGTTTAACCTTACCTACGTTAGACAAGGTTACCTCATATTTAATAAGTAACCTTGTCTACCTAGTTATATTAATAATTTGGTATATTATAAATTAATGAACGTTAAAGTGCATTCTACGTTATATGGTTTACTGTATTTATAAAGCAAGAGTTTTTGGAAAATATCCTGTTTAGTACTATAGCAATATGACTTTTGTATTAAGACATCACAATATTTAATTAGTTTAGTTCGCAGACTATTGAAAGTAGTTGCAATGGTACATTGTGTCGCTGAAATGAAGCACGATTGAATTATTGCGTTTAACTTATTACATACGTAAATCAAACATTTATATCTGAAAGTAGTATATTGAACAATTAATAAATCATATAATATTTATAAAACGGCTTGGTAATCTATAAATAAAAAGCCAAAATCATTGATTGAGTGATGACAGTTTTTATAAACCATAAGGCTTTATACCTTGGAACATCATAAATTCTCTATAGGTGTTAGACGAGAAGCTATCTTTAAACGTACTAAAAAAGAATTTTAAAGTGGTTTTTCTCTAAGACGTACAATATATATCCCGTTACCGGCTAATCAGAGCCTATTTTATCACTTTCCATAGACATGAGGGATCTTAGGACAATGCAACTTGACAAACGATAGTATTTTTTTTTAAAAAGTTTAAGCGTGAAATGTAAAGAAATATGCGAATATTACACGAGCGATGGGCTTAATATGTCAAGCGTTTTGATAAAAATGATTTGATGATTTTGAATAAAATATTAACATTTTTAATTTTAGCATTAGGTAAACTAAATTCCGTTGTGGTAGCTACGGCTTCGGACCACGGGGGCAATGTCCAAGGATGGAATCTCCAACTTAGCTAACGTTTGGCACAACACTTGTTGAATGAGGTGTTGTGCCAAGCCAGTTAGTGAAGTTATTTTTAAAAATTAAATTTAAATGATAAAAGTTACTCATTTGAATTTTTGACATTTGCCTGTTTTTAACGTCTTTTGCAGAAACATTTTAAACATAAAATATTTTTTTGAAACGGGTTTATGAAAACCTCTCTTCTTTCAACGAAATTTTTTTTATATTATTATTGCAGTACGGACTATCAAAGTAAAATAGTATTAAACTAGGTTATTATACAGTTAAGTAATATTATACAATATATTTATGTGTAACAGAGATTTCTGGTGCGCTTGTTTTGCTGGTTTTTCTGGATCAGACTGCAGCCTCGGTCCTCTTTGCCAGCCTACAAGCAATCTGTGTGAAAATGGAGCTACTTGCAGGTAATTAGATAAATGAAAACTAATAATTATTCCATTTAGGAAAATACATTAATGTTGTCAAATAATGTAGATTAACATTAGTAGTGTGATTATGTATATTATGCATATACAGTACATAATCTAAAATTCTTAACAAATAAACACAGTTGCATGATCTTATCGTATATCATCGTTTATTGTCAAATGATAGCCATTTTACTTACTCGAAACCCATTTAGACGCACTATTGCACGTGACCTCTGTTCTTCTCTTCCTTATTTAAAGTCTTTTATTATCTCTTTATTATTACATTATCTCTTTATTTAAAGTTAAAGTGTAGTTCATACATTCAAGTGTAATTACATATTTGTAAAGCTATAAAACTGTTTCTTTTTGTGAATTGTGATATCTCCGAACTATTATTTTCTCAAGGTTGTTTGTTACTGCAGCAAAGAAAGTTTTATAAGTAACTATCGATATAAATTAACTAGTTACAAATATTTAATAATGTATTTTATGACAAGAACTGTTTGTCGTCGTGATGGCTCAGTGTTACATGTGGAGTCCAAAGTAGTGTTACGTCAGTAGTCCAAAGCTCAGTGTTACGTGTTGGAGTACAAAGTCCAAGGTTCGAAACCCCAACTGTGCTAATAATGGGTACTTCATTTTTATTTTATTACTTCATTTTACGCACATACCTACAGGCTAATGTGAGTCGGTTTTAGAATCAAAAAAATTGTGTCTTTTTGTAAATTATTATTTTTAATTTAACTTACATGAACAATGACTGAGCGTCACTAGTTAGACAGTTCAAGGGCTTATATAATTGACATGTGGCAATTATGTTACTGATAATTTAATTAATTTCGTAATATAATTGTAACAGTTTGATATTAAATCATCTGAGGGTTATTTTTATAGATAATATTCAAAGTATTACAAGTTATTAAAATGAGTTTACTATCACTGGATTTTAGCACCAAATAATGAGCATATACCTTATAAATTACACGTAGATTTCTAGAGTTTTTTTAATAAAAAATTATAATAGGTTATGAACTACACAATCAAAAAATATTATAACAAAATATGTCTTTAAATGAGGAATATCAATTAGCACATTAAATGTAACTGTTTATTACTATAAAATTACTCGAATAACATTAAATTTATTCTTTTATCTAATATTATTATTCAGCTTCAAGTATCGTTTTATGAGTTAAAATGGGGTGATTCTGATATTTATACCAGAAGTTTTAATAACTATTATTTGAACTTAAAAAATATTACATATTCGTTTCGTAATATATATATATTTTTAATATTTCAAATCTTTTAAATAAAAGACTTAATACTAAAGTAAATATTTTTGTAGGACAAAAAACTGTAATAAATTTTCACCAATAGTGTGGAAATATAATAATAAAAATATAAGATTATAATTAGACGCGATATATCCCACACCACACGATAATAAACTTGTTTTAGACAGGTGGGGGCTACGTTCAGCTCCTGTCTTTGTGCCGAGGGCTTTACAGGGGCGAAATGTGACAGCCGCCTCGCAGACCACGGTAAGAACCTTTATTTATTATATATTGAACCAGAACTTTACATTATTGCACTCTCAAATCTTTATTATTCACATTGTTTGAAATTATTTAATGTCACATTGTTTATTATGTATTTTAATGTCACATGTATTTTATAATATACATGTGACATTATATTATGAAAGGGAAAATATTGTAATACAAATATATTTTTAATTTTATAAACGATTCCTTTCGTTACTATGGGATAGAGTAGTCGTTAAGACACGTTGATAACAACAGTGAATTACGAAATGCTCTCTAGAACCTTACACAATTTCAGCACAAGTTAACCATAACAAATTTGGAACTAATGAACAACATTTACAGATTAAATTGATAACTAGAACAAATTAAATGAATTTGATTATCTGGAATTAACAATAAATGAAGTATTGGAAGAAAACAAGAAAATGACAAAATTAGGAACAAGAAAAGAAATGACACAATATGCAATAATAAAATTACTAAAAATTGTATGATAATATACAGAGTTACTATCTGAATAAAGTGATGTTTATATATGATGTTAATATATATATGTATATATATATATATATATATATATATATATACGTTAATCCAAAGATAAATGTGTATACTAGTCAAAGACAATCTACACTGAAATAAACTGTTGTTATTAAAAATATTTAACAGACTATCGAAGTCTTAATGTTAACTTTGACAGTAGTTGAGGTACATGTTAGAAGTTTAAGATCAATTTCTACTTGGTGTACTAGAATTACAATAGACAGTCATTTGAAAACATAATTTAGTGAGATTAATAATATTCAAAACAAAAGTCGCCCCAAGAAGTTACAGGGTAGTTTGGAAATAAAGTAATACAACCTGCTTTAAGGACACGTAGGATAATAGTCGGACAGTTCACAGCAGTCAAAGTTCTATTTACAGACTTAATGGATTCGTTGTTGATTGTATATATAGTTTACCTTTCCACAAACATTTTTTGCATTCTTGTATGTTAGGCTGAAGGAAGAACCGTTAAAAATAATTATGTAATAGCATGACGCATTAACTTTCTAGGCTGATAAGTAGGTTAACAAATAATGTAGTTCTACTTGTTACTTACCCTGTTCAAGATTGTACTGGAGAAAGATGCACTCTCCAGTGTCCTGAGGATGTATCAACTGGAGAACCCTGCAACTGCGGCTCCAGAGGGACTCCTATTGTCCACGGTATAATATTTGCTACACTATTTTATTAAGTTTTATAGAATACCACTCCAAGTTTATAGGAACCTTCTGATGTTTATGAATATTTGGAATCAACGTTTAGTATTGCAGTGTTTACATGGTGATCACCAGTATAATGTAGCAGTATAGGCAGTCATATAATGTAATTTTGTACTGTAAAATATGTTTAGTATGCCAATAAGTAATAATATAATTCCCATCTATGGCTGAGGCCTCTAGTAAACTTGTGCTGGCATTCAGAAGTATGGATTTAATCCTATATTATGAATTATAGGTCTAATATTCACTTTCACATGAAACAGACATTAAAAAACTCACTCAAGAAATAGTTTCACATAGTATACACAATTGCCATCCAAATGGGCCTGTAGGCGATGAAGATGTCACTCATGCTGTGGACTCAGTTTTTGTAATGAGACCTGTTACTCGAGAAGAATTATTCGAGACTATACTAAATTTAAAAGGTCGCTCGGCACCTGGTTGGGATGATATTCCAACTAATATTATTAATGACGACATTGAAGTACTGATTGAACCTTTATTGTACATTGTTAATTTAAGTATTACACACAATTTAAGTATTGCATGGTGAGTTCCCAAACGCATTAAAAATTGCCAAAGGCCAAAGTTGTTCCTATTTTCAAATCAGGATCAAACTCTGTAATGAGCAATTTCAGACCAATATCTCTCCTAACAACGGTTTCTAAGGTAATCGAGAAATGTGTTAATCATCAACTAACAAATTATATAAATCAGAGTGCAATAATATCAAATGTGCAGTATGGGTTCAGTAGGCACAAAAATACCTCAGATGCACTGTTTCATATTACTAAATTAATTATTTCAAATTTTGGAAAAGAAAGTTAAAATTAAATATGTATAACATTTTTAGATCTTGCTAAGGCGTTTGATTCTTTGGACAGAGAAAAATTACTTACAAAGTTTAAATACGTTGGGATACAGCTTAACAGCTTAAATTGTTTTAGAAGTGATTTCAATAGGAGTGATTAAAGAGTTAAAATTGAAGGCATGTATAGTGACCGATCTTCAGTTGAATTCGGTTCGGTGTAATCCAGGGTAGCACTCTTGTACCAACACTTTTTCTCATTTATATTAATAATCTTTCAAAAGTAAATTTTAAAAGTTCGTTATTTTTGTTTGCTAATGGCACCGCTGTTGTTACGGTAGGTGGTATGTAGGAGGAGGGTACTGCTAGGCGTTGGACGATTTGAAAAACCTTAAAAGGTGGTTAGACAAAAATATTCTTACTGTCAATGTAAAAAAAAAAAAAAAAAAAAAATGCCTCCCAATTTATATACAAAATGATCTAGGCCCAGGTTTGAGAACGCTACAATTTCATTCTTGTGGTGATCCGAGGCCTGCTGCCTGCAGTTGTGGCATTATTGAGCGTGTGGGCCACCATAAATATTTGGGTGTTGTTATAGACCACAGGCTCAGCTGGGTTCCACACGTTCAGTATATCAAGGAAAGAATTGGGAAATTAACGTATGCTTTTACCCAACTAAGTATATTATAAAAGTTATATTATAAAAAGTAAGTGAGGTTCTGACTTCGGACCAGCGCCGAAATGTCTATATTCCCTTAAAACCAATTTATATAAATTTACCTTCATCTCACAAATAATTGCAATATTGTTTTAGTCCTAGATAAAGCCTTTAGATGCTATAAAATGTCCTCATTTAAAAAGTCAATTAAAGTAAATTTTCATTATTTACGTATTTCCACGGGGAAATTAAATCGAACCCTTTAGGAATGGTATAATTTGAAACTAACACAATACTATGGATCCATCTCTTAGTAGATTTTGCAAATAACCCAATCCTAAAGTCATTTGAATTCCATCTCCATTACATTATAGTCTCTATGCAAAGAAGCCAGCGTATCCTTTGAATGTGACCTTCAAAAATAACAAATACAAAATATATGTTATGTGATTGATCTACCAAACAGATTAATTACTTATAATACAATCATTTCAACAATTTAGTTAAATTATTTCGGTTGTTTAAGCATATACTGTATAATCTTAAAGCCAGTTAATACCATAAAATTTATTCCAATTTTTAGATATCTTTTGTAAACATTTGTTGTTTTGTAGGCCAATCTCATAGGACCGTTTTTAATTGTAGAGTACTCAAGTAACTATATTGAAAATAAGAAAAAATAATTTATAAAAAACATGATTAGATAGTGCAATATGTAACAAAACAAGTTTTATTAAACATCCTGTTTGACTGTCCCTGTGGTAACAAATAGAAATGTTCGTGTTTATTTTGTAATATGAACAAATCATTGTTTTCTAAGTATGCTATATTCTAGTGAAACATTAAACTTGAATTTTAATAAAACCCAAGTTCTAAATGGCAAAGTTTGGGCAGACAGGGCAAGATATGAGGGGACACTGCGCCTCTCCAACGTGTCCGCTACCAGGATCTGTCTGGAGTCCAGTGACGACTGCTCACTCAAGCCTGCACTAACGAAACAGGTAAGTACTGGAACCAATGCCTATAATGTTAAAACGTCTATAGATAAGCCACTCACATTTCGCCCTAATGAAACTATGACATAAAAAATATACACCGAGAGGTTTAAGCGAAGAGAAAAATACTCTTACTCCATTTTCAGACCAGAGGGATTCACAAAAGAATGGAAAATTGCGTTCAACAACTCAATTTATAGGTCTTTGATTACGTGACCCAATAATATGTTAAATGCTAAATTGTATTAATCCAATATGTTAAATTGTCACCTCAAGAAGCTTAGATTCACCAGTGAACCTGCATCTATTGAATGAAATTAACATTTTGGATCTAAAAATAATTCGTGATCATAACAAACTTTCATAAACCTATTGTACAATAAATAACAGTTCTGTTCATCCCCGTCTCACAAAACAGCTAGCTTCTGAAGTATTTTATATAGGGCATATTCAATACCATTAAGTGTTGCAGATAGAAAACAGGAAATAAATGTTATAAAATCAATAGGTATTGCAAATAGTTACAATACACCAATCATTGATGAAATTGGAGGTAGAATAAAAATGAAAATAGAAAACTAAATTCTAGACGATAAACGAACAATAATTAAAACAGAAAAATCCAATTAAAAACAAAATAAGTATGTATCGCTCCATTAAAATAGACCGTTTACATAAAGAGTTAGTATTAGATTTAAGAAATTCAATTTATCACTAGCTAATCATTTAATACTATGTCCATCATTTTACACCCAAATATTGAAGGTGGAGATCAATTCAGCAATTCAGGATTGTATAGTATTAAGTGTAATGATTGTAGTATGCTTTACATACATCAGACTGTAAATTTTAGCAATAGATATAAAAACCAAATCTCTGCTTTTAAATATAAGAAACCTGAAAGATATATCTGATGTTGAACACCATTTTCCATTATTTTGTGAATCCCTCTGGTCTGAGGAAGGTGAGTTCGCCGAAATACTGTACATTTTGTACTTGTATTGTAATATATTTGTGCACTTTGTGCTTATATTGTAATAATTTGTGCCGTGTGACGTTTACTTGTACTGTATGTAAACGGTAAATAATAATAATAAAATAGTTGTACAGTTAATCACAGTGCTTTGTTAAAAAAAAAAAAAAACATTGTGGGTGTTGAGCACAGACAGGATTTTGAAAAGGGTAATTAGTTACGTCCACGATTTCTACTGCCAGAGTGGTAGAAAATTTACCGTCTACTGCTCAAACTTTAATACTCGCTAAATATAACGAACTTGTAGCGATCAGTCCGCCATATTGGCAGATGTTTTATAATACTTGAACATTATTTTCTAAACCTGAAGAACTAAATATGGTTAAGTTTTGAGTCCGTACCTTCCAATCACCCTCGCATACTGCACTGATAACCCTCCCACTCACTCACAGGATTACGCATGCACTCATGCAAGTGCGCTTCTGTACAGACATGCATCACGCATATACAAATGCACAGGATTTCTAATATGACTGATATTATATGATTATGATAATGAGGGAAATCGGCCCTTTAATAATCGTGTATTTAAGAAAATAACTTTGAGTAACATCAATTCATCTGATAGACGTAATTTGCAGATATGTTAGGTACGACATTTTTAGGCTTTTAATTTTATTAATTATTTAATAAAATGAAGGCATTTTTTTTTTCTAGTGGAGGTGAGTGTAATAATGGCATGCTGTACTATTGTTGAAATCAGAATAATATTTAATAAGTTACCTTGTCTGTCTCGTTATTGTAATAATGTGGTACATTGTTGATAAATAAATGTTATAATGTATTCTAGAGTATGTGGTTTATTCCCACGTAGTGTGCGCTGCCGTGGAGCCACGCATCACGAATATACTAATGCACAGACACACATCGGTATGGATATACCACACGCAAGTGCTAAGTTTCTAAGCAATGACTTCACAAACACTTGGAGTGTAGTACGCATTCTTACAAACGTACGAAGGAGTTACGTAGTAGGTATAAAAACTGTTGAACCTTCTTTGTGACAGTATTATTTAAAATTTAAAACAAAGTACATGCTTAGGTAATCAACTTCTATTAATTATTATCTTTGTAAAAGGTATAAAATCAGGAATATAATGTTTAATTGCTATCAACTAAAATTTATCAATGAATAGTAATATACAGAACCATTAATAATACAATTTAATAAAATGGTGTACTCGCCTTCAATTAAATAAAACTAAACTCACTTGTTGTTCATTTAACAAGTCCAGAACTGTTTGATAAATGGGTTCAGAGTAATTTACGGGTTTCAATGTGTTGTTGGTTAGAAAACACAGTGTGGTAACCGACCAGTGTGTGCTTATTTTCATGGACTAAATATTATTTGAATTCTGCTCTCCTATTTAATCAAACAATAAACTAAACGTGGATTTTAAGCTTATCATGTACAAAGAAACTTATCCAACAATGTATGTTAATATAGTGTAGCGATTTGCATGGCATAATTTTACTTGTTAAATATTTATTTTTTAGTAATTAATGCTGAAAAAAAATAATAAATTGGCTTCATAAGTGTACATGTTTTATAAATAAAAACTAATAATAAGCCATATCATTGTCCTTGTAATTTTTGGAATTTAAAACTATTTAATTCAGTATATGAGGGTGTGCTGCCACTCTCTCATAATTTCAGCATTTTTGCTTATGCTAAGCTTATCCACAGGGGCAAAAGCAAACATTTTAGTATGAAAACTAAAAAATATAATAACTTATAATCTTTATGAAAATGGATTTATTGAGAAACTAAAAATTAAACGACATATCTGATGCCAGAATACACTAACTAGCACGGGTATCAAATAACACATTTGCAAATATTTCTCTTGGATATCGATGTAGTTTTAAAACAAAATTAATAAAGCAACCAGTTTTTTTACAATTAAAAATCTATACTCTTATAATTTTGAGAAATAACCATAACAATATAAAACAGACTCACTAAGAGACCACTAAAGTCGATAGTCCATAGCAATAATTTATAATTTTATTATTTTTTCAGATTTCAAAATATCTTCGGAGCAGCAATCTTACCATGTTGGAGGATCTTCAGGTGCTTGATGTGGGGTAATTTATCATTCCTGTTTTACGTACATATAATTTTTTTTATCGAATTGAAAAATAAAATAACTTTATGTTTGTCTAATTAGTGTTCAATTTCTTTTTAATTTAAATTTAAACCAAACACTTTTGGCGCTAACGTCCAGGCAAGCCGGACATTTAAAAATATGCCAGGAGTGTAAACGTCCGGTTAATCCAGATGTTAACAAATAGCTTTGTAAATTATCAGTAATCGTGTATTTTCCGTAATATACTAAATGAGTAAACTCAAGACAAACTATTTTTTAATTTAAAGTATATTTTAAGGTCATAAGAACATGTAAACGTCATTATTATGTAGGTAATATTATTGCCACGGTCGCTGACACATGCACAACGAGTTCGCGCCAACAGCAGGCGAGTCGTGCCTCTAGCTAACGAGTTTCCTGATTCAAATTGTTTTAAATATATTATTTCAGTCTGCTCCAGACAAACTGGCTTTTCATTTCAAGTATACTTCACGTCATAAAAACATGTAACAATCATAATTATGAAGCCATTACTATTGTCAGGTTCACTGACACATGCGCAACGAGTTCCCGCTAAATGCTAGGACATTTTAATTTGAATTTAACATTTATTCTTGTTTACCTTTCATGTAATTGTCTTTCGAGTATTTCAAAATAAAAATGTAAATGTAGAACTAGTTGATCATATCTACAATATGGACAAACAGTTCTAGAAGTGTAGTGTTTGAAAACAAAAATAAAAATTTTGTTTTAATGAAATTAGAAACAATCACAAATTCACATGTTTATAGAAAATTAATTTGCGTTATGAATTATGTCTGGATATATATAGCAACTATTTTTGTAATATGAAAAAAAGACGAGAAAAAGTAAAAACTAATTGGAAGAAAAACATGTCGGTGATTACTTAAACAAACAATTATATAATATTTTGTAAAATTTTACTCATTGTAAAAATGAGTGCTATTGTTGTAACACCCTTGCAAAAAATTTCGGGTACTGATAGGTTAATCTCGTATGTTATAAATGTACTCATTAAATTTTATTGGCATTTTTCAATTTATTTAAAGCATATTGGGGTAGTTTTTTGTGAAGTAAGAGAGTTATTTGAATGGTTTGCAAACCAATTAGACAAGTAATAGTTATTAATAACTTATTGCTTTTTAAACAATAGCGTTTCGATGTAAAAGTAAATATTTTTTAGGTGTTAACTATGATTTGGTTGTGTTTAAGGTTCAGTGGAGACGTAAGATTCCACTTCTGGGGAGGGCGGAGTGAAGGATCCATAGTCCGGGAATCCCTGAACAGACTGGTACAACGGGGACGATTGGGCAATGCAAGCCTAGAGGCTACTCATTTAGCCATCACACAAGAGCCAACTTTACACTTACAGGTACATCATTATGTAATAACATTTAGAGCTCATGTATAACCTAGTTAGTAATCTAACAACTGTATAGAGATAGCCATGTAGCCCATAAGTTAAGTTTATATGATTATACATTATACATAAGCACTGCTATCATTGCATAGTGAAAGTTAATTGCATTAGCCTAATTTAAGTAGTTACCAATTGATTGTTATTATTTGATTGAACCTTCACTATTTGATCTTAAAGTGGCCGATTCCTAAACTGCCAAGCCACCTCAGGAAAGCCCAAAACGGCCCTAAGCCATGCAATCTTCCCGACAGTGAGTCCAAACACGCTTTTCTATTTCAACTGTGTGGTTTGTGGTTATTATTATACTCAGTCATAGTGAACGCTGTATGATATTTAAAGGTCCATTCTAGTGGACCATAAGTTTATAATGCGAGTTTTTCACTGTAAAGTCATCAAGAATTAAGTTTAAAATTTCATACATTTAACTGAGAAGAAAATATAAAAAATACTGTATCATTTACATAAATTAACTTTTGGACCGTTAGAGCAGGTGTTTACCCATCAAATGTCAATTCAAGTTTTAAAATACGATTCTTATTAGGGACCGAATAATTGAAAAATAAACCCATTATTTTGGTGTTTTTCGTGGAGGGAGACACCTGAGTAAGTTTGTGAAGTATTAACACCACAACATCAATACTTTGTTTCAATTACACATTAATTATCATTAAAATGATAAATGTAGTAATCTGTTAGTAAAGATAAAACACAATAATTGCAAGTAATTATATTTTAATTAGTAATTTTAATATTACCAAAAAATAATGTTGTAAACATTTTTGAATAATTCAACCTATTTAAATTTAAAGAAACGATAAAAAGTGTTTTATTTTGTCACTTGAACATTTGTAACTACGAGGCTACTGGTTGAAATAAGCAATATTTTTACGTCGCATATTTTTGGTCAAGTGATTACAGTGCAATAATTAGTTTTACGTCCTGTTTTAGAGCCTGTCTGTAAACCATCCTAAACAGCAAGTCAGAGAAGGGGATCAGTTCATACTATCCTGTGTGGCACAAGGATCATCTCATTTAATGTTCCAATGGTTTAAGGATGGCGTATTTGTGAACGTCTCAAAATCTCGGAGGTGAGTTATTTATATCAACGTGTATTTTATGATCCATCTGGTCACTGAAAATCCGTTCTGAAAGATGATCGAAGACTACATAAAGTTTATTATGGCTGTAAGAAATATTTTACGCAAGGCTGGAAGATCTGTTCTTGTCAAACCTAATAATAGAATATAGTGAAAATATAAACGAAAAACTTAATACTTTCGCAATATTTTTAAAATTATTTTAATAAAATGATTTTGTTTTCGTAAATTATTAATATTAAAAATACTGTCTGTTATACTCTACAAAATAAATATAATCTTTAAAACTTTCACAAATTTATTTATTAAATTAAATATATATATAGCATGAAATAAATTAAATTTTAACACTTTTTGGTAGTTTGTATCAAGGTTGTAGAAACTTAAATCGTGATTAATTATTCTTTTGGTAGACTATTTTTAAATTACGTGATTTACCGAAATAATAAGCTCAGGGTATTCCTAAGTGAACACACGAGATTAAACTGAATGAGTTCCCCTATGGATCCTCGTGATTCAAAGTCATGTGAAACACTCCCTACTATATTACTTATTACACTTGTAATTTACTATATTACACTTTTCACGAAAAAAATTGTTTATTTGTTGCTTGGTTTTATAAATAGGTTCAAGAATTTAGTTAATATAGTGTGTTATATTTTTTAGGTATAATTTATAAAGAGGTTCTATAATGAATATTTTAGAATATATAGAAAAAAATAACCTTCTATTTCTGGCTTTCATACTTAAAGCATAAACAAATATTTAACCTTAATTAATTTATATATATATATTAATTATTATTATTATATATATATTATTTATGAAACGTATTAAATTATTAAATTGCTGCAACTGTTGTATAACTGATCCTTTATAGGGAAATGTGGGTTCGTACACTGCCTCTAGATTCCGCCGAGCAGTACACAAGCCTTCTAGGAGTGGAGAAAGCAGACGCTTTGGACCATGGAGTTTACACCTGTCAAGTGAGTGACTGGGGCTACCAACAGTGTCGCACCATGTCACTAAACGTTCTGTTGGCACCACTGGTCAAAGTCGACCCCATGAGTGTTACTGTGGAGAAGGTAGGATATATGTTTTTAGTTTGTAATTTTATATACAGCGTGTCCCGTACGTCCTTTTTCACACACCAGTAGTTTCAAAACTATTTAACCCTTTTAAAGCTAATTATCTCAAGAACATTACATTTTGATAAAAACCGTTTTGTTACAAAAATATTAAAGAATTTTGTCCCACACGTTGTAGTATCAATATTTTTAAGGTCGAAAAGCTATTAGCAAATAAATTGATTTTTTTTTTCTGATAATATCAGAATTCTCGGCCAGGAAAAGCTTTCATTTACTACGAATTTCGATGTATTAGTTAATAGTAATTTGACATGAAAAGTATTTGTAATTTAATGTGTGGGTCTAAATTATTTAGTATTTTTCTAACTTACAAGTTCTTGCTAAAATTTTAGGATTTTGAGTTATGTAGATTTAAATATTTAAAATAACCAAAAATTAACAAAAATAGTAGTGTATGAAAATAAATGTGTATGTTAACTATAATTACTAAGATTTACACTAAGTTTCATGATTTCATTTTACCTAACTTTTTAAATATTAAGCTTTGTAAACAAATT
Source organism: Stictocephala bisonia (assembly GCA_035578905.1). Classification (NCBI taxonomy): domain Eukaryota; kingdom Metazoa; phylum Arthropoda; class Insecta; order Hemiptera; family Membracidae; genus Stictocephala; species Stictocephala bisonia. The sequence goes on along the minus strand of JAQJVL010003704.1, from coordinate 24,215 downwards.
GCACACATATAGACGGAAAATATATCAAGATAGACAATTTGTTCAAATTTACATTTTTTGTTTGTTTGATGCTTTGGAATAATCTCCTGAAGTTTGGCTGTCTACTTACCCTACACTCTTTATATTTCGTACGTTTCTCTTGCTTCCTAAACTAATTAATTGTTTCTTATTATTAAATGCCCTTGTGTGTTGAAATAGTTTTAAATTACCTATTTTAATATTGTTCCTTTATAAACCATTTATAGTAATAAACATTGATTTCACAGACACATAAATTATAGACATTTCAAATATGATAATGAAATTGACAGCAACGTAGGCATTCCATAATAAGCAAACCAAATGTCAAAATCAAGATGCATTTTAAATATTTTACAAGTAATTCAAATGTTTCCCAATAAACTTATGAAGCTTATAGATGATTCTTGAATTGAATTAATTGGATTATAATACACTAGTATTTAGACTACTATTTTGTTCTTATTGTGCTGTAGAGTTAACTATCACTTGTTTCACGATAAGTAATAAGTGCTGTTTAAAACTTATGTCTGAATCCCAATAAATAATAAACAATTGAAATTAAAGAAAAATATTAATCTGATTAGTTCTTAATTATTTGCCCCAATGCTTCTTAAAAAACCCAAATTACGTTACAAATCATACTTACAATCATACTTTACAATGAAAACTAGATATCTACAATGTTCATATTATAATATTATTAGAAAATGAAAACATATACAAACTATTACACCAAAAAGGATTCACCTATATGAATTGTCTTTTGTTAAAAATTAACTTCACTAATCGAAAACTTAAAAATTGATTAAAATGAACAAATTTCGTAATAGATTATTCTTCTGAGCCACAATTGAAAAGAAGTCATAAGGGGTTGCAATCACACAAGGTGGAACTCACCACAAATTACAATTACGAAACACTTAAAAAATTAAAAAAAAAAAAATAAAAACACTTAAAATACTGAAAATAAAAAATACACACAAATAGAAGCTAATATTAAACAATTTTACTTTTTAAAAATAATGATTTAATATTATAAAAATATGTACTAACTTGAAGTAGCAGTTATAACTAGGGGGTTAACTATCAGCAATTTTGGTCTTTAGAACTTGTTTTCAAACATGCATTAACAATAAATATCTTGTAAACGAATCTGTTTAACTAAGCTAACCAATACTCTGTAGGTTTTTATTTCATAGCTACTTTATTTTTGGTTAAAGGGAGAGAATTTGACAATAAAATGCACCTCACCAACGGAGTACCAGTTTGCGAGCAAGTTTGGCTACAGCTGGACTAAAAATAACGCTCTCTTCAAGATGATTCCAGGTGAAGAATATTGGGAAGATCTATATCCAGGAGGGAGCCTATTGAGGATATACGATGCACAGGTAAGACATTAATTTGGCTTCTCTTCTGGGCTTAGTTTACAGACTAATCCAAAGTAAAATCATTAGTATTTTCACTAGTGCTATTGAACAAAACTTAGTAAGAAGATAAAGAAGAACCTTAATGCAAAGTAAACGAATAAAATTGATCTAGCTTTATAAGATATCATTTACGTAAATAAGAATATCAGTTCCAGTAACATCGCTTCTAAAAACATAAAATATGTATAAAATAAGTAAGTTATGGATTGTTTCAGCTAAACGTCAGCATTATTGTATATATTATGGTAATGATGAAAATAACATTTTTTTTATTGCAAGGGTACTTAAGATGGCTAACTTAAGGCAACGTCTAATACAACAAAACTAACCTAACTTATGATACCTTACCAAATCTGCGTTTAGGCATATCATAGCCTAACATTAGCTAACTCATCCCAACTTAGTGTAACCTATCTAACTAAACGAAATATAACCATAACTAATGGAGAAAAAGACTTTTATCAAAAAAAATTTGGGATGTAGTCTCACCTATTACCCTCTTGAATAAAAGTAATATGTTTTTATATGTTTGTCCCTAAAATGAAAAATATCCTAAATTCTCCTTCTCAAACTATCACAACTGTTATCAGCTTAGTGACATACATATTTATAACTCCAGAATTTTGTTGACCATTATTTTTTCCAAACTAATTCTATCTGCGTTTAGTAAAAATATATAATTATTCAATCACTTTCCTTACTGGATTTATAAGTTAATATTATAGATGAATCAAATACTCTAGTAATTATAGTTTTTATTTTGTAAAAACTATTATTTTTTTGTACAGTTTGTGTAAAGTCTGTCTGCTTTGTAAAGATAGTAGCTTTGCTTCCAAAAGGCCTTACAAAATAAAAAACTATAATTACTGGAGTGTTTGATTCATCTATAACGTCAAAACAATAATATGAAACCTAAAGTAGAATATGTTATGTAGCTTGCTAATAGGCCTATATTATTTACATATATAAACAAAACATTTCAAGAAATAACTCTTCTAAATGCATATAGTTGTATTAATTATGTTAGTTATGGATTTTTTCAGTTATATGTCAGTAATATTGGAAATATTATGGACAAAATTACGATAAAATAATTTCTCATTGAAAGGGTACGTTTAACATGGATAACTTAACCTGACACAATGTTAAACAATCTAATTTTAAAAATTATCGAATTTATCTAAAATAACCTGAGTTTAGTTCTAATATAGCCTAAATTTGGCATAACCTATCCAAACTTACTGTAGAATATCTAAATAAACGAAACATAACCTAAGAAAATTATGAAAAATGCTCATTTAAAACAAATTTTGGGATGTATTCAACAAATTACCCTATTCAATAAGGGTTGGATTGTTGTACTTAACTTAGTCCCTATAATCTAAACGATCCTACATTAATTACTATAGTATCATCACAACTAACTGTTATCAAAACTTTAATATACAGAGTGAGTTTTATGTCCTGGCACACCTGGATATAATTTAAACGGCCCGAGATATCTATGTGAAACCTTGACCCTACCTATTATAACATATTTTCTTAATTTTTCAAGTTGTTGAAAATGTTGCCCCCCTTTTCTAAAGGGGGGTAAAAGGGGGCAACTAAACATTTTCAAATACAAACCCCTATCATGTCCTTTTTTTATGTCCTGGCACACCTGGATATAATTTAAACGGCCCGAGATATCTATGATGAAATGCAAGTGAGTAGTAAAGAGAAAGTCAACAGTAGATTGTTGCAACCGGTAAGATAAGAACAAGGGAAATTCCAAAGCATGTTGACTCATGTTACGATAAACAGGACAAGACAGTTACTGATTTTATTATTATAAATTTGTCATAAAATCTGTTAAAATAAACGTAGAGGCCTCTAGTTTGCATTATTGGATTTCATGTTTTATTCCCTTTAAAATGAGGGGTCACATGATAGGGGTTTGTATTTGAAAATGTTTAGTCGCCCCCCCTTTACCCCCCTTTAAAATAGGGGGGCAAAATTTTCAACAACTTGATAAATTAATAAAATATGTTATAATAGGTAGGGTCAAGGTTTCACATAGATATCTCGGGCCGTTTAAATTATATCCAGGTGTGCCAGGACATAAAACTCACTCTGTACATATTTACAATGGCAACATTGTTTTACCATCCTTACTTTTTTTCAAGAAATCAGCAACATACACGTGCCACGTACATGGTGGAGCACACCCAGTATGGCGGTCCTCCCGTCTGGAGGTCCTGTCGCCTCCCTGGTGTCCCACCGACGAGGCAGGGGTAGGTGGAGTCCGCTGGGACCGTGCTGGACCAGGGGTGGTCGCTAAGGTCGAGTGTCCAGGACATTATACAGGAGTGGCAACAAGGCTGTGCCTCCTTGTTGAACACAGCAACGTACGATGGCAGACTCCAGACTTCTCAGGCTGTACGTCCGACAAGATCACCACCATCTCAAATAATGTGATTACAGATTTTAAATGTTTATTTAGTTATTTATTAAGAATGAAGCTGTATCTAAGCAGTGTCGTATTTTTTTATTTTTATACTTGGATATTAATACTGAAAATTATTGATTGTTATAGAAGTATTTAAACATATTTTCTGTACAAACTCATTTAAGTACAGATGATTCGTCAAATTTTCTATTTCCTAAAAAATATGCCTGAAGCTATACAAATAAAATCAACAATCTGTCCAAACAAAAGTCTATTTGAGACCACATAAAATATCTTATGTCCTATTATTTTGACTTAATGACATTTTATAACTCAATTTGGGAGGAATTACAAAGGTAGTTTATGTCTTGTTTTTAGGTATAGGCTTTTTTTTACAGATAATAGTAAAGGTCTTGTAACTTAATTTAAAAGGTATGCTGAATAATAAGGATATAGATAATGTTTTACATTAACATCTCTAGCAGTTTATTTTTGTACTTGTTTCTTAGTATAAGCAGCATAGCAAATAGCTAACAAATATTATCATCTTACATTATTAACTTAACGGCTATTTAATATAATATGAAAAATACTTAAACTTTTTTATTAATAGATGTGAAAGAACATCATATTTGTACAAAATCACTAAAGAAAAACTCTTAACAGCTATACGTATAACTGACATTAAAAACAAAACATAATGAGTATGATATTGGTTTTATCTACACCATATACCAGCTAGTGCTTTGAAAACACTATTCACCTTAAGTCCAAAATTGGATGATGTTTATGCAGTAACAAGAAAAGTAAAACGGGAATAAGATCAGCATGTTTCGGGTTGATATTTCTAGCATAGATCATTGATTATTTATCAGTAGTATACTTCAGTACCCGTAATTATTATTAGAAGGCAATTTTAATTAACATGAACAATGAGTATAATATTACCTAAAATATAGTATTACGAACAAATTTAATGTCTAATTTATTAAAACTATCTTATAAGAAAATTTACAAAAAGAACACAAACATTATATATTATTTAAATTACCAAAATGGTCATAAAGTATAGTTGAGAGATATTTATATCCCGAAATATATAGTATATATTTGTATATGTTAGTATAAGATCTATCTTGACAATAATACATTATTTTGTATACGTTAAAATCATTATTCTTCTGTTTGACAGTTTCTAAAGTTAACACTTGGATACGGAAACACTTCGGCTACAGATGCTGTGTTTGGAATGCTGTCGTCATTAAGAGACAGAGGCGTCATATATCCAGGTGAGGGGGAACCTGCAATAACATTGTTACACCGCGTGACGTCATACGTCAACGAGACCTGTGCGTGGAATGAACTAGGTAACTCTACCAACCACTTCTACAGCACCATCAACACCCTCTTGCAGCATCGGAACTCAATTATCAACCATCAGGTAAATTAAGTGTTCGCGTTAACACATTATAGGAACAATGAAACTGTATTATAATCATATATGGTGACATTAAAGACACATTATTTGAGCAATTTTTTAAATATTGTTCCAATCTATTGAAAAGCAATAATCACATTTATTCATTGAACAACAATATGTAATTGTAAGGTTACATGTTATCACTCTCTACCCTACAGTAAACGTAACTACCAAAAAGAACCAACAAAAATACATTGTTCAACTTATAAGTATTGATTTAAATTCTGTGCATTTTGATTCACAGCCACTTCTTAAACACGGAACGAAAAAAACTTCCGCATAAACATTTTTAACGCTTTAAAGAATATTTTACCAAAGTTCAATAAGCATATAGGTTACTATTTGTCTTCATGGGACAATAATGTTTTTTTTTCACTGATATTAATTAAATCTATTATTGTTTTCAGTTTTAAGTATAAACTTTTAGTATAACTAACTTTATAATCCAAAAATATCCATACGTGTTTTGATATTAATCATTTAAAATAATCACAGTTTTTTTTTTTTTTTTTGTAAAAACCAATTGAATTTCCTATATTAGTTTCAGTTCATATAACTATTTACAATAGCTTTGCCATTGTAATAAAATAAAATAAAATAGCCCATGTTTCATATAAACTTGAGTTTTATAAAAAGAGCCACTGTTGAAAAAGTGACTTTATTTAACCATTAAAGCCTTTGCTAGGATATAGATATTAGAAAATCAGTCAATTTATCAAGTCATACTAGTGTTTATAACACTAATTTATGAACGCTTAATAATGTACACATTAATTGTTCACTGATATGGAAAAAGCCTGTTTCATTTCTTGTTTCTACATACAAAAGTGGATAGGCCCAGATAGACATTCCTGGCCAAACATATTGCTGGAGACTAGCACGGAAAAAAGTATTCTTGTATTAATACATTTTATTAGTGTAACTTTATATCTAAATTTTGTTTATGTAGATATTTTATAAACATAATATAATGTATTTGGGGGTAAAAGATTAAAATTTAGAGGAAAATTGCATATGCAATTGAATATTGATTTTTCACTTACATTACATATCAGGTAAAAATTAAATAAAAATGTACTATACATTTCTAAAATCTAATTTTTACTTTTTATACCTTGGACTAGAAAGTAGAAGAGCTGCAGCATGTAGTAAATCTGTGGTCAGGCTTGTGGGGAGCTCAGGGTGGGACCGGAAGTGGCCACCTCACCTTTGACAGTTTGGTAGTCGACTTGTTCCGGTTCCAGGATCCTCCCTTCCGGCATGGGCACACACTTAAAATTCCGAGATCATCCCTCAGGTTGGTTTATTGTGAAGTATTTCATTTTCCTACACTAGTATAGATGATATATACTTAATAAGCCTCTATACATAACCATTGTTATAAGATATAACCCGTTAGAAATAACGGTTTATGTATGTACTATCATTGCAAAATTTATACGTATATTATTTTATTATTCAATAAATATTAGTGCAGAGTAAAATTTCTGTATATTTTAAGTTAACTTTACCTTACAATAAAAACAAAGTAAAAAACGTTACGGTTCAATTGCAAAGAATCGCAAATTATTTTAAATTTAGATGTAAAACGGAGGAACGTTTTTCCGTTTAGTTATGATTCTTACTATCTAAATTTAATGTAATTTACTTAAAATACTAACTTTAGATATATGATATGTAAGTACTTCCCTTATACGATTATAAGATATGTTTATTTGAGATATGTGTATTTAAAAATATGTTATATACAATGTGTGTTTGTTATTTTTCCAAAACATATTTTCCATGTAAATATGTTCATTTTATACTGTGAGTATTAAATTTGCAGCTACCCAACGTGGTTTTCGTCAAGAATCGTACTACGCGTTGATAACAGCAAATTTTATCAGAATTCTACATCCAGCATTGCTGTCATTGTATACCACAAGCTTTCGGATTTCATGTCTCAGAGATTTTCACAAACACTGCCGTAAGTCATTAATATGTAGATATTACGCTATATTTTCCCTTATAGCCAGCATTTATAGTGCACATTACTTATTACTAAATAATAATTTTGATAATATTTTAGAAATTTATTATTGTTACGAATTGATACTAACTTTGAATAAATATACGATCTTAATTTGATCTGAGTTATCTTAGATCTTTAGTTCGTAACAAAAGTTTCTAATTTACGAAATTTTCGTTTTAGTAAATAAATAATAAGAAAATATCTCTATAAATATAGCGACTACTGCGTTTAATATTAAGCTTATTTTATTTGAATGAATAAACTATATGAGTTCCATATTGTACTGTTTACACTTTAAATACATGATGCACATAAAACTATTTGCCATGCATTGCTATTACATAAAACTATTGTAAATAAACTGGCATTTAATAATTGATGTTAAGTCACATGTAAACCTATAGGACCTGCACTCTGCCTAAACGATTGTTGGTGCTACCTTAGCCGTAAAAAAAAATGGCTAGTAAACTTGTTTTGTTTCCTTTAAAATCGTAGTTTTTGAACTTGTTGTTTGTATAATTACTCTTATTGTTAATTATTTTTATAAAAGTGACTCTATAGTACGAGTTATAAAGCGTCTTCCTCAACTCATATTACTTCCATAAGTTTAAGTTTTAAAACCGTTTCTTTAGCTTTTCTTGAATGCATTCTACTGACAATAATTTTTGATTAAGAACATATTTAAAATAAATAATTTAAATTTATTAAGCACGAGGAACAAAAATATGAATATACGTGAAAATAAAACAATTTAAAATTAAAATATTGAACTTTTTATTTCTTTTAAGAATGCTGATTGAAATTATTCTTTTTAGATGTATTTATAAATAATGAACAAATTTAATAATACGTGTTTATACATATAAAATGTATTCATTTATCTGTACATTTTCTATTGTCAATTCACAATCAATAATTACTTGACTCACTATATCTTAGAAGTTAAATTACACGTTTATGTACATATTGAGACTATCTGAGACAGTGTTTATGCAGGGACGGTGGTGAAGTGCAGTTTGAAGTGGCGTCCTCTCTGGTGTCCGTCGTCACCCGCGGTTCTCTCAGGGTGTTACCTTCTGTCGAGCTGGCCTGGGCTGCCCGCCCTGGGTGGGAACTCCGGTGTGGTGTCACCGTCTCTCCGTCCAGCCCATGGAACCTAACTGCCTGCCAAACAACCATCCTCTCGGCCAACTATACCCTGTGTCACTGTCCGCAAGTCGGCACTTACGCGGCCATGATAGTGAAAGTAATTCATTCAGTAAGTATGATACTATTGAGTGAAAAATATTTATTCTTAAAAAGAATACCGATAGGTTTATTATTAAGTTCTAAGAATGGGAGAAAAAGTACAAAAAAATATTTGGGAATATCCTATAATTTCTTTAAGATAAATTACATACCCTAGAAATTCATCTCGTCCTCAATAGATGTTTTTCAAGAGTGCCAGTAGAGAAGGCGCATAGTTAACAAGACAAATATGTATTCATTGAAGTTAAGTTAACGTATGGACATTTGAGGACTGATTGAAAACATTGAATTGAAGTTAAGCTAACATTGAAATATGAATTACAAAAATGAGGTTAAACACGATAAAATTTAAATGACTTGAGGACTTGCATGACATACAACTCCTCTACGTTAACAGTATTACGAGAAACAAGAGAAACCACTCTGGATCTTGATCGAGATTGTCATAAAAAATTATGGTATGGAGTTATTATATTTTATATGCTATTTTAAGATAATTATAAAAGGTTATCTTCTATTAAAATAGAGTAGACGTAAAGTAGTATAGATATTTAAACTAATAGAAGCAATACAAATTATGTATTAAAAACACCGATGGTTTTAACGTTAATTAAAGGAAAATATTAAGAAAGATATTTTTTACTTCATGTTTAAAGTACGTAGCATGGGGTTAAGATTCAACAATCATAAATGTAGCTGTACAATTAACGTAGGACGAATTATAGATACCAACTTAGATTATGCATGGCATGTTATATTTTCATGGAGGTAAAACAAATGTTTAAATGCAATATCTGTGTGCAGCGGGACCAGATGCCACGACATGCAGTCCCACAGATAGTCCTAGTCGGCTGTGCCTGTTGCCTCGTCCAGTCTCTACTCACTCTGGCAATCTTGGTTGTAAGGTGGTGGCGCCATCGTACTTGCCTCGTCTTCCTTAAACTACAGTGTTCTGTATCAACAGTAGCAGCCATGTTGGTTTTTCTGTATGCCTGCAGCCGGCCACTGCCAGAGGTAATCTAATCGTAAATTATGAAATAATATTCTTTATTTTTGAACATTAAATTTTAACAGGTTTAATAAATTAAATTTGTTTAACCTAACTATCCTATTAAATTATCAAGATTGCTAGCAAATACCAGCAGCTACTGACAAAAAATCGGAAAACATATACTGGCGAAGAGATTTTAAGAGAACTTAAAATTTTAAAACGAGTTACTAAACAAACTAACCTAGAATTAATAAGTGTTATATTATTAATGTTTAACATTAATAGCAAAAACACAAAAACTGTGAAAATTCACAATAAATAAATATTAAGTATAGATCTAGTATATTAAACACGTAACTATGAGTGATTGTGCAGCTAGCATAGTTACAAAGATGCATTATTAAGTGGCTAAACGTATAGTAGTAAAAGCAAATGCATCACACACATAAAAAAAATGCTACAACAATAATAACAAAGAAACATAAAAAAACCAAATAGAGTAAATAACTGAACACAGCTAACTGGAAAACCTGAACAAGATATTAACTATACACAGTTCACCATAACTGTCAAAAATGACTCTTGACACACCTTCCTAAGTAACCATGAATGGTATTAAAGATATCCAGATGCTGGTATGCCAGCTTTCCCACCCATTGAATACGACGTATTATGGCGTTGGCTTCGTAGTTGGTGATACTTACATCCAATAAACTAAGTAGATCTTGTAGCAATATATTGAGGTACTATGAAATAATTATAATCTAACATATTAGGAGACTGGATGGTAGATGTTCAAGGAACTTAAACAGAAATAAAGAGTCTTGCGCCATCTATCCTAACGCCAGAATCGTAGGCTTACGAAAGATTAACATCATCCATAAGTACAGTTCATTTGTCATAAACCATACGACAATCGAGTGTTTAATTCGACGTACGAAGATGATAATGTAGAGTAGTAGAAATAAAGAAATGATCACCCAGCAACATTGGTGTTGAGTAGTCATATCCCACCACACTTCGATTCCAAGAAGTGTAGACACTTGCCGACTGATTTGTCATGCGACACGGGACGCCAAACGCTCTGCATATATGTACTCATATATTTTGATTCAATGTTTTTATATCGAACAAACAACACTTTTAGAGTAGGCGTTCTTAAAGTTGTTTTTTTGTTTGTTCGATATAAAAACATTGAATCAAAATACAGTAGTGCGTCTTTGTAGCGCGCTTGGCGTCCCGTGCCGCATGACAAATCAGTGGGCAAGTATCTACACTTCTTGGAATCGAAGAGTGGTGGGATAAGACTATTCAACACCAATGAGGCTAGGTGATGTTTCCTGTATTTCTACAAATTCACATTATCATATGCGTACCTCGAAAGAAACACTCGGTGGTCGTATGGATTATGACTGTTGCATGTATCTCGAGAACACAAATTGCCGCGTGTTTGTGAATAGATGCTCCAATTTGATTCAATAGAACATAAAACGAGCCTACACACAGAATATCAGCTTATTTATCACAGAACAAGAAATCATCCTTATGTATTAAATTACCATAGTTATGGTAGCATTTATATCGTCTTTCCTTTGTAAGGAAGTAAGCAGGTGCAATCGAATATCCTAGACATGAGTTTTTCTGATTAATAAAACCGTCATCGTGCTATTTAATTATGCTAAAACAATAATATGCTAATTAGTTATGCTAATTGCACCCTTTATATTTTTTTAAGGATGTACGACTTTAAATACTAATTGATCAATGCTTTCTTTGTTTTTTAATAAACACATTAAAAAGAAGATGGTCTAATACATTCTATTAAAATCTTTCCTCTTCTATATATTTTCTTTAAAAAATTCAATTAAGCTTGAAATTACATTTAATCAAATTGTTTTATATGTTATTTATATACTAGATCTATACTTAATATTTGTTTACTGTGAATTTTTCACAATTTTTGTGTTTTCGCTATTAATGTTAAACATTAATAATTTTAACACTTATTACTTATAGGTTAGTTTGTTGGGTAACTCGTGTTTAAAAGTTAAATTCTCTATACACAATATGTTGTTATGGGATTGGATTGTGGGTCCAATCCAATCTTATTGTTTAGACAATCAGCAAAATCAAATAGAACCGTTACTAACTGATACATGAATCAATAACACAAGTTCGTTATATCAAATCGTTTTTAAGTAATTACACATTCTTAAACAAAGTAATTTACTAAAGTGTACGGCTACGTTTTCCATGCATTATTGTAATGTTTACAGGTTAATTGAAAATATACTCATTCTGTGTCTAGAATATCTTATGTATAGTTTTTTTACTAATATTTTGAAACAGTTAAGTGAAAAAACAATGATTACTTATATTAAGAATGTATCAGGGTGTATTTATTTATTCTTTAATAATATTGTGGTTTCCAATATTTTTTGTAGATATTTAAAAGCCAGTTCTTCTGTTATGTTTGAAAGACTTCTTTGGTGATAGTCATGTAGGCCAGAAATCTTAAATCTCTATCTGTTGACACTACTCATTCTCTAGATTTTGCAAATCTTTCCTGGTTTTTAAATTAAAAATCACATAATATATAGAAAAGTGCACTCTTATATAACTAATGGGCAGGGCTAACTACATTAAGGGTTGTATTTTTGGTTGTTTCACCTTAGAGGCTTATATTTGTACTGTCAACAAATATCTCAATTCAATAAAAATTGCCTGTTTGCTCAAGGCGTTTAAATCTTGTATGAAAGTAACTTTGTGATTGGAAGCGTTTTTAGAGCAAATAATAGTTTTTAGCATACCAGTGGGAAGTCTTGTAATAATTGCGTCTATAATTTAAGTTTGACGAGTTTGAATGAGTTATTGGACGTAACTGTGACATTTAATTAAATTTTTATTAAAATTAGGGATCTTTATAATTATAATATAATGCATGGTGTACAATATATATATATATATAATAATCATCTAGTAGATTAGTATAAACTAAGTTTCTTATAAAATTTTGTTCAAGAGTGGAGATAAACTTGTTTAGTTTTTAATTATGAAAAACCGACATGCTTTTAAAACGGATGTGCTGCTTTAATAATTAAGTAATGAAATCCATAAAGTAAAATATGAACAATGCAAAGAATACCAAAATCTAAAGAAATTAAATGTAAACAGCGGTTTGATGGAACTGGGATTTTTTTTAATTAAGACTAATGCCATTTAGTTTAAAATCAAGGCTGTAGAAAAATTTAACCAAATGAATACAATCCTCTAAGGTATAGATAATTATGTAACTCAAGCCTATAATTCCTTTTTCAAATTTGTGACAGGCAAAAAATCTTAAATAGTTGCTATCAACAGAAATGTACTATACGCATATGCTATTTTAATTAATGTATTAAAATTCTTACAAAAACATATACAAATATTGAAACTTTAAACAATTTTGGTTGTGTATGACCATTTTTGTTGTTATTCATAGATTTTTTTTAGGCAAGTAAACTTAGGTGGAAATTATTCTATCTTATTTCCTTCTTGATGTTTTTACACTTTTCTGCTCTTTATCGGTCATAATGTGAAAATCTTCAATAGAATATAACAAAATACTAAGGTACTTTCTTAATTTAATATTATTTTTATTAAAATTATTTTTCTTTTTCTGTAACGTTTGATAACGTGTTATATATGTTGGTTCTATGTAAATATAATTTTTGTAATCTGATCATGTGATCTAAATATTTGTTATGTTGAATATCACGTCTGTCTCTGTCTAGACATTGTACCCTACGATATCCACAAGTCTGCAAGCCGCCGTCCTGATCAGCATGTCCTGCCACCTCAGTAAGGTACTCCTCGTCTACACCGAGATGGTGCACCTGCCAGACGTCAAGTACTTGAAGCAGACGATTATTGCCATAATATCAGGTACGTTCAACCTATAGTGTATATATTTGCGTAAGTAGAATTAATTTTTTTACGAACAAAGTATAGTTGGTAGTTAGTTAAATAATTTAATTAGGTCATAAGATATAATATGGGTAGTTTTTATAAATTACGATGGAATGTAAACATCATAAAAAATTAAAAATAAAGGTTAAATATTTTATCACACACAAAGATAAATTTTATATATATATATATGTAATAATATATAATAATACGGTATGTGTGTGTGTGTGTGTGTGTGTGTGTGTGTGTGTGTGTGTGTGTGTGTGTGTTTGGGAACGATAAACAAAAAAACTAAATGGTATAGTTCTTTACGTTCGATTATTACCGTTATATTCGTCCTGATTTATGTTAAACCTCTAATATATCTAATGAAGTTATGTTTAAATTATGTTTTATTTGATGTATTTTACATCTTGCTAGTATCATTATTTGATATTGTATATAATACTGAAAAATCACTGGATTTTATGGATGGATTTTATGGATTTTATGTCCACCTACTATTTGGTACTTGAATTGGTGATTATACTTATAACATAGGTTGAGTATTCTCACGCAATTAGAAATATAGAGCAAACGTATGATACTATAAACTAAGCTTAAATATACACACTATAGATAACAAAATGTTTAACAAGAACATATTGGTTACATAAACACTTAATGCTTTATATACAGGGTGTTAGTGAACTCTCTTTAAATAAATTGTAGGCATGCTCCTTGGGTCAAGATAAACATAAAACATTATACGTCTAAAATGACTATATTTCTGTCTATCGGTCTATATGTGCTTTTTACAAATGTTTTTATAACTCAAGATCTATTTGAGTTAGAAACTTCAGATTTAGGTATGAGTACCGTAGTAGTTAAAATGAATATATATAATAATTGTTAAAAATAACACAATTTAAACCAATAAAAACGTTATTAGTGAGGCCTTTCGATAGCAAGGCTATCATCGTCAGACACATCACTATTAATCGAAATGCCTCACTAATAAAGTTTTTGTTGATTTAAATTGTGTTATTTTTAACAATTATATACAAAAATCCAATACAGCTCCATCTTCAACATAGAATATCCAAAGTGTCTTACCTGTAACTAAAGATGTTTCAAGATGGAATCCATTTAAACCTTTTAACGTCAAATTTCATGAAAACAGTTATGAATACAACAAATGTTGTTGGAAAGCAAAATATTTACAATTTAAAGACAAAACAAACTATACCTTTTTTGATAAAGTCAAATGATAAATATCTGAGTAATCAATTTTGTAAACAATATTAATTATGGTAAAGCAATATTTGACCATTCGACAAGATTTGTTGTATTCATAACTATTTTTATGAAATTTGACATTAAAACATTTTAATGGACGCCATCTTTAAACAGTTTTAGTTACATCAAAGATATTTTACAGATTCATTGTACTTACCACGGTACACATGAAGCTTAAATTTGAAGTTTATAACTCAAATAGATATTGAGTTATAAAATTATTTGTAAAAAACACATACAGACCGACATATATAAATCTAGACATTTCAGACATATGGTTATACAGTGTTTTATGTTTATCTTGACCCAAGGAACATACGTACCATTTATTTAAAGAGAGTTCACTAACACCCTGTATATGTACAATACAAAACAATACAAGATGGATACAAATTTGATTATATATCAAACACTTACTTGAAATATATCAAGTTGTTTTGTTGGCAGTGCAGGATGACAAAATAACACGCGCCTTCATCGTTGCAGTTTACATTTTTGTCGTTGTTACTAAAGGCAACATTCTTCCAATACAAGTATTTTAACTTCTAAAAGTTATAACTTTAAAGCAAACTATAGAGTTCAATATAGTTCGGATAAATTATTTAAACAATTCAAGAAATGCATTTTATTTTAACGTAGTTTTAATGCTTTACATGGATGAAATACGATATCGTTCTACATGAAGTATATGGATAGTTTCATACAAAATATATTAATTATTAGTATTCATTTTGTCGTATGCTCGTCACAGTAAGTTGTAGTTCTTTCATAAAATGTATAATTATTCGTTTCATCATAATACATTTTATGAAATAACTTTGATTTACTTCATTATATAAAGTATGTATTTAGACAGTTGAACCTAACAGTCTTATGAAATAAAAAAAATCTATATTGTACGCTAATTGAAATAATTGAAATCATCACAAAAACCAACTGATTTTGAAATCAGTATTGAGTTTCACTAGATAGAATTAGCTGGACATTTTCATAAAAGTAACGTCACTAATATTTTTAAATTTATGCCTAAACCACTTACATAATACAATATGATATAACATACTTTTAAAAATAAAATACAATTCTAAAGTTTTTAGCAATGTTAGCTAATCCACTGTTTTCTAGTTACTCTAACACATACAAAATGTATATTTCTCTCTCTATATATATAAGGTGTCCCTCTGCTGGTCGTGCTCTGCAACCGGTTTGCTCAAGTGTCTATGGACGCCCGCGTAGTCTCCTGGTGGCTGGACAGGAGAACCATGGTGTTTTCAACCTGCATTGCGTGCGGAGTACTGCTCATCGTTCTCTTCATATTCCTGCGCATCCACGTCTCCAAGAGGCTTAACACATTGGCAATCTCGAAAAATGCTGACACCAAAAAAGCCGTTCACAGAAGGTAAGTTATGTTAATTGTTTTTATTTAATTTATTTGTTTGGATATTACGTATTTACGTACCTCCTACGTATCCTAGGTATAAAAGTGTATTATTAAAAAAAAAAACTAAATAAATATGATAAATATTGTATACGAGTGTTATAGTATGTGAAAAACGTATTAACGAACATGTTTAATATGATTGAAAAATCATTTTTTTACAATATTGTATTTGTGTAATAATGTTTATTATTATAATTTTAATTTTAAATTTGTATTGAACAACAGATGGATCACATTTACAATTGCAGCTTAGTTTGTACTGTTTAAAAAGCTACAGGGAACTATCTATAAAAATATTAGTTTGACCTATTGAAAAAATATGTACTTGAACTAGCCCTATTTTAGTGATAATACCATTACTAATGTATGGGTATATGGGTAGGCTAACACCATCTAATACCAAAGTGCGTGTATAGATGGGTGGGTGGGTCAATACCACTGCATATGTATGGGCGGA
The DNA here is from genome assembly GCA_035578905.1 of Stictocephala bisonia. Classification (NCBI taxonomy): domain Eukaryota; kingdom Metazoa; phylum Arthropoda; class Insecta; order Hemiptera; family Membracidae; genus Stictocephala; species Stictocephala bisonia. Next base: position 7,482 of record JAQJVL010003704.1, on the reverse strand, counting down.
CAGGTTTGGACAGGGGCTGATGTTAGTCACTGGACTAATCGAGAGACTTAATATTGATCACATGGTAAATAGTTCATAAATTCACGGGTAAAAGAATAACAAAGGTTAATTTTAATATCAAGCACATGGGTAGTTAGTTACAAATGATATGCTTGCAATCATACAAATGTTAACTTTTAGTCGATCATTTTACTTAGCTAATTTTAATATTGGTCAATAAATTATTCATTATACCTAGGTGTACATTATTTCATAAAACAGTTATTATATATTTGGAAGAAATTATTGTTTGATCCTATTATATGAATTACTACGCTTACTTTTCAGACTCGGCTTGTTGAACAGAGCAGGGGTGGTGTTCAGTGGGACAGTGCTAATGGCGGGATCCAGTGTCCTGTACATAAACTATCCCACCGTCAGATATCAGTACTTGTTCAGCCTATCAAGTGCCTTACTGGTAACACATTGTACTTGTTCGTCACTAAGAATAGATTATAAAGATTGAATCGTTTGCAAGAAAATAAATATATGAAGGTTTTAGTAAATCAGATCATTTATAAAATAAAAGTTGAAAATCAATTCTTGTAGTAATATTAGCCTTCAATAACATTACTAATCATTAGGAGTTGTACAAGACAAATTCATAAACATAATATGGTTTAATTTGTTCGACTAAAAGAAATATGTGCACAACAAAAAAATTGTTCTCTACAGTCAGTATTTATAAAAGTAATTAAATTTTATGTATAAAATAAATTAAGGAAAACACTCAAAACATTAAACGTATAGATAAATTACTGTTAGATCAATTTGCATTATGTACAGTTTCAGGTTAGGTTACGTATCATATAAAATGTTCAACATAATCACAAACTCTAACATTATGTATGAGCAGAAATTAGTTTTAATGAATTATGTAAACGAAATATTAAATTGGAAGATTGGTATTATGCTTAAACTACTTTTAAGGAAAATACAATTGTGTAGGGTAAAGATACATTTTAAGGAAAATTACATAAAATTACTTAAAGTAACTTTAAATAAGAATAAATTCATCTAAGTTAGTAGGAAACTTACGTTGCCAAAATTCATTTTATTTAAAAATGTTTTGAGAAAACGGTTCTTTAATTTTTTTACCATATTGAAAGTATTTGGTAAAATTAGGTAAAATTTATCCTTTTGATAAAACATATTATCTATAAGGATAATATGGTCACGTATTATCCTTATGGAACTAGTTACTGTTTCACCTAAAGGATAATGTATATCACGCCAGTTAAGGCCTAAGGTGTTTTTACAGTGTTTTGAAATGACTATAAAATGAGCTATGTTTCTTATATTGTAAATAAGACACGGGAAAATAACATAATGCAGTACGAAATGTTAAAGGAATAATGAAAATATATAATATTAAAACAACTGAATTGATGCATTTTTCTGTGTAAGTGACTTTTGGTTAAATATTTATATACGATCCAACATGGAAAAAAAGCACTTTTATTTTGTATCTATTTTTTGGTATATTTTCTTTTATTTAATATGTTTACACTGTCAGGATTCAAACTTGGATAAATGTTATCCTTACTATTCACGAAAATTAATCCAATTTTAAAATAAATTTAAGCTAACAATGCACAATCAAGACTAATAATAGTTTATAAAATAACACTTACTGCCTGTAAATTATATTTGTGATAGTATTACTCTTATTTGGTTCTTTTAGGTTTTAAATAATCGATATTAAAAGTGTGTATTTATTTGTCTAAACTGTTAACAAATTATAACTATTTATTTAGCGTTTACGCATGAACAAAACATCTAAGTTATGTAATATAACAGTTGGAATGATATCACTAACTTCATGGCAGGGGTTTCTACTGCTGGCCTGTTACGTTCTGCACTGTGAGTCTGCACTTCATCTGTATGTCCTGAGGACCCTCAAGCTGCAGCAATCAGACAACCACACCTTCAGTTCTGAGTCTGACAGTACACCGCTTAGTAGTGAGTAGCTTCTACGTTTACTATTATATGGTATTTTATTATTTTCTGAAATATCTGTAGATTGTGCACCTTGCCATTACATGGCTGATTATAACGAAGCTTGTTTAATTGTTATCTTCGATGTGTATAAAGTGTGATCTAAATACTTTATATGTAAACAAGTCATATCAAATGTATCTAATACTTTAAATGGTCTCTTCTTTTGTCTAGATCCAATTCTAGGTAATCCATTAAGTCGGACCTAATGGCAACAAGTATACGCATTTAGTTCTAACAAAAAATCTATCTTCCTTCCACAATTACTGATATGTTTACAAAATTTCGGTATGCCTAACCTTACTGTGTGGACGACTATGTATTTTGCCTCTCTGGAGTAAATAGTTACATTGTGGGCAGCATAAAACCATTTACCAATGTATTTGCACACGTCTCCTACTAGTACGCTTTATACTAAGTATCAGGCATAGAGGTAAAATAAACAGAGGTCACATCCAATGGTTTGTCGAGTAGTAGTGTGTAGAGGGTCCCCCACACAAATATCCTAGGATAAACGGAGTAACTTTTACAACAGATTTTGAAAGATGTACATTAGCTGTAATATATTTGAAAATGTTACTGAAACATGAAATGCGGCCATTAGGAAGTGACCTCTATTTCTTTTCACTGTGATGGCATTCACCAAGATTTTCCATTTGTGCAGAATTCGATCTTATACATACAGAAAAAACTAGTTTGAATGGCTGACATATACTTGACCACCACATACCACATTAGCGCTGTATACGTTATCAGTGAACTATAACTTGTCATTATTTACAAATATGTTCATTGTGCGCAGTTATCTAGCATAATCTAAACCTTGGCTCCTGCTATAACCATGAGATAATCTAGAAGACGTAATTTACTATTTCTCTAGGTCACCTCTCCCAAGCTCTCTTGACTTCTTGTTCGTATATGACAAATATTTACATCATGAAATATCATTAATGTATTTTGGTGATATCTAGTATTTAGTTAATTCATAAAAAATACTTAATTTTGGCATATATATATGGTATAGACAGCTCATGAATGAGGAAACTTGAATCTATATATTTATAGTCTCAAAGTAATGTTCTCATTTATATTACATGGATAAACGTAGAAAATCCTTAGAATTTGTTAAATCGTTCTGGGTCTAAGATTACTTAGGCGTAAAACCTTGGGTTTACTAAAAACCTACGTGGCTTAAAAAGGAAGTAATGTTTGTTGTAATTTGGTTAGCAAATCATAAATACAATTTTGATGTAGTCTACATCATAAACATGGAAATCCAATGTCTTATGAGTGTGATTACTTTATTTTGTAATACATTTATGATTTATGTTTTAGTAATATGGTTTTTGAAAAAAGTCAAGCTCTGCCTTCTTTATTTAAAAAATCCGTTACTCACTAATAAATTATATAGTTCATATAGATATTGCCTTTCGATAAAGTATATAGACCATAGATTTATTGTCTCGGGAAAGTATATAGACCATACATTTATTGTCTCTCGATAAAGTATATAGACCATAGATTTATAGTCTCTCGATAAAGTATATAGACTATAGATTTACTGTTGATCGATAAAGTATATAGACCATAGATTTATTGTATCTCGATAAATTATATAGGCCATAGATTTATTGTTTCTCGATAAAGTATACTGACCATGAATTTATTGTCTCTCGATAAAGTATATAGACTATAGATTTAATGTCTCTCGTTAAAGTATATAGACCATAGATTTATTGTCTCTCGAAAGTATATAGACCATAGATTTATTGTCTATCGATAAAGTATATAGACCATAGATTTATTGTCTCTCTACAAAGTATATGGACCATGATTTACTGTCTCTCGATATAGTATATAGACCATACATTTATTGTCTCTCGATAAAGTATAAACAAATTATCACTTTTTAATACTAGCATGCTGATTATGAATATATGATCATATGAACAGTAACAATGTAATATAAAATTAAATTACCGTGACGAATATAGGAGAACATACGAAAATTCATTATAAATAAGGAGTGCCAATGATAATACCCTCAAATGTCACCATATTTTAAGATAGCAATAGAAGTATAACATTTTCATCATATTATTAGGAATATTCATTATTATTCATACATTTTCAATTGAAATAAATGCATTAAAAATATTGATAGTGGAGAAATATTTAATAAAATTAAGACATTTTATAAAGATAAATGTATTTATAAATTATGTGTAAAACAAATGTATACAAAATTTATTGGTCATTTATGTATGTAAAATTATAATAACTACAAGAAAACTGAGATATACAAGTTGTGCGTAATTTTGTGTTCAATAAAAAAATTATCATTATACTGTCCAACATTTACACAAAATTAGATAAGAAATAATAAGTAGTATTATGACGAATATGACAATCTCAAATCATTCAAGTATCAAGTACATCTCGGATTTCGTGGATCAACCATTATCATAAATCACAAAAAAACTAGTTAATTAATACATAATAATAATTGTATTCTGAACAAAAAATATCATTACAATGTCTAATATTTACACTAAATTAGATAAAAAGTAAAAACTAAATATGTTGCCTAGCAACAAAATCAGATTGTTCAGGTATATCTAGAATGTCACACAAACTACACAGATCACCTATAATCACAAACAACAATAAAAACTAGTTAAATAATACACAAATACTGAAATTTGCATGAAAGCACAGAAAGAAACATAAATGGCAATGGTGAACGGTATTGGCGGGTAGACAGACAGTTGGCACGTGAGACGAAGTTAAGGAACGAAATCTACATGCCACTATACCACGTACGAAAATTCGTAGAGAAAATTCAACGACACGTGAACAAACACTGGTTCACAGTCTTTCAGAAGATATGTATTTTAAACGACTTTGCCGTTTTATTTAGATAAGATTAGATACACCGGTTTGTGGTCCTGTCACCAAGTCCACCACGCCTAGACTCCATGGCCCTTTGCGCCCCGAGACCGACGACAGTGTCACAAGAGACCAGTCCCCCTTATGAAGGACATGATCTCCCCGAGTGAAGCCCTTCTAATATCCTCTGGTTCCAGAAAAGCGGCACCCAGAGTCCTATGCCTAAGAGATAAGAGAGCTCCACAATGAAAAAAGATGTGTATGGAGCTCTCTTCATCCTCCTCACAAAGCCTACATGTGGAGTCTTCTGTTAGGCCCATTATCTTCATATGTCTGTGAAGAAGATTATGTCCGGTCAGCATTCACGTAACCGCCCTCACCTTGGCCTTGTTACAGCTCAGCAGATCTCTGCTGTACCTGCGATCCGGTCCTTGGATAAGTGCACGAGACTGCCTGAGCCCGGACTCGGTCCTCCATCTGCCATCGTGTTCCTCAGGGGTCCACCTGTCAATTCTTCTTTTTACCTTTTGAAAAAGAATACCAAGAGCCGGTTCCAGCCCCAGCAGAGGGCACTTTGCCCCTCTCCTAGCCAGTGCATCGGCTCTCTCATTTCCATCAATACCAGCATGCCCAGGGACCCATATAAGTCTCACCTGTTTACGCTGGCAAAGAGTCTCCAGGATCCCCTGACACTCCCATACCAACTTATAGCTGGTACGTGGTGCCATGATCGCCTTTATCGCCACCTGGCTGTCCGAACAGATTAAAACTACTCCTCCGAAGCCACCTAGACGCATTTCTTCTTGTGTGGCTGTCATGATAGCCATCGCCTCTGCCTGGAAGATGGTAGCATGGGCCCCCAGAGGTACAGACAGAACTTTCCGTGCCCCCCTCCCGTACACCCAGCACCCGCGCCTTCTTCTATAAGTGAGCCGTCTGTATACCAGACGCTTCCTTTGACCTGTGCAGGCTCGGTACTCTCTATCTACTTATCTCTACTTGGAAGGAAGGCCCTGACCTGCCTGTCAATTCTGTACCTAGATGTCATTGAGTCTGTTCCTATCGAAAGCAACGGGTCCAATGTCCCTAGATAGTATTTCCCGATGGAGTCCTGGTTGGCCAGGCAACCAGCCACCAGTCGTCCTTATTCTAAAGGCCGCTTTACAAGCCTCCCCTTTTACAAACAGGTCCATTGGGCGGGGCCCAGTTAGGACCTCCATCGCCACCAATGGGGTTGTTCTAATTGTGCCTGTAATTCCCAGGCACGCCATTCTCTGACATCTGTCTAATGTTAGCCTTGCACTGTTCTGTGCCATGGCCGGCCATCATACAACTGCCGCATAACATAAGGAGGGCCGAAGTACACTCGTGTATAGCCAGTAAACCATCTTTGGTTTAAGACCCTACGTTGTCGCAATGGCCCTCCGACAAGCCCAACAAGCCATTCTGAACTTCCTGGCTTTCTCCTGAAGGTGCTTGAGCCAGTTCAGTTTAGCATCCAGGATACCCCCAGATACTTAACCGACCCTATAGCTCTTAGCTCCATATTTCCCATAGTGGGCATGTATAGGCCATCCAGCCTCTTCTTCCTAGTGAAAAGTACAAGTTCTGTCTTGTCAGGATTAACAGAGAGCCCCTTGTCCCTACACCACCTTTCTAGGTATCTCAAGGCAGCCTGGACGATGTTCGACACCGTGCTGGCAAACTTACCAGCGCCCAGTATACACACATCGTCCGCGTATGCCTGAGCATATACCACCATCCCGTTCAGCACCCTTAGTAGGTCATAAACCACCAGGGACGACAGGAGAGGGGAAAGGACACCCCCTTGAGGCAGCCGCTTCCGACTGCAACCTGAACCGACGCTTCGTTCAGTGTTGCCTTAACCATTCTGCTGCATAGGTAGGCTTCAATCCATCTGGCAATAATGTCCTTGACGCCCGTCCTAATGACAGCAGTGATCGTAGACTGCAGGGAGACATTGTTGAACGCCCCCTCTATGTCCGTGAAAACACCCATGGCTAGCTCCTTCTGGCGAATCGTCTCCTCAACCCTCGTGACGAGTCTGTGAAGAGCTACTCAGCAGATCTCCCAGCGATGTATGCGTGTTGATTGGTATGGAGTGGTCTATCTCTCAATACCCCGTCCCTCATATGCCTATCGACCAGCCTCTCCAATATCTTTAATAGAAAAGACATTAGGCTGATCGGTCTGCCGTTTTATTTACACTGTAAACGGTTATAATTGAGCGTGATCACATCGTACTCTTCATACATACTTCTCTTCCATTAGACACTCACATATTCGCTTCCCTTCAACACAAACACTCCAGTCATAAGCATCAGTGTCTACGCCAGTGCCATCGTATGAGCTGGCACGGTGTTGGTATTACGAGGCCTGAGAACAACACAAAACTACAATCTCTACAACTTGAAGCCCCTGTATGGCCGAATTACAGCACCATGCCACAGTGCCAGTATATAAAAAATAATTATCTTAATTTAAAGTAAGTGGAGATTTATGAAAAAAATAAATCACCGTCTAATTTACCTACCA